>JAQQSB010001924.1:20000-52513 GCA_029721515.1 Synanceia verrucosa | reverse complement strand
ACCCCTGAATACTCCCCGGGAGCCAAAGGTCACAGGTTCAACCCCCACCGTGGCAAGGAGGAAAAAGTGTCAGGTAAGGTAAAGGAAAACAGGACAAGAAGACAGAACAAGATATGTCTTCATAAATAGTGGTGTAAAGTGATGGAATTGCATAAACAGCCCTCCATGAGGTGGAGACTTGTCCAGGGTGTACCCTGCCTTCTGCCCTAACACAGCAGGGGATAGGCTCCAGCCCCCACTCAATTCTATGAGGATAAGCGGTAGATCAGGGATGGATGGACAATTTCAAACATCAGTGATGTGTTTGCAGAAAGTCCATAAAACACCAAAAAGCAAAAATAGTTAATTGGTCTTGTTTTGAGGTTTTTTGGGAAACGCCTCATCTCCCCCAAAGAAGTTCTTCAGTTCTAACTGACTGGTAGAGAGTCCAGATACTTATATCCTGTTGGAGCAAAAAACAAACAAACGACCAAACCACCAAAACAATAGATCTCATTAATGTGGGAGTCTTGCTCACCTTGATTTGATGAGAGCCGAAACTCCTCTAGATGGCGCTTGGTTTAAAGATAAAGGTTATTGGAATGCAATTTCCATCAGAGCACCATCTAGAGGAGCCCAAAAAACATGACAAGTGCCATGAAGCTTCATTTGCTCATCACTACCGTAAGGTGATCTGCACTCAGGTGTGAATGAATGCTGGATGAGAGGTGAAACGCCTTAAACCCAAACCTCAAGCAAGTCCAGTGGACTTAAAAACTCAAAAAAGGCTGTTTTTCATTAAAAATATCAATTTTTGGGAGTGCAGGACCTGGGTGCTTCCCAAAAGGTTCGTTAACGCCGTTATTACTTCACTTTTCAACGATGGATCTACACAACTTCCGATGTTTACAACTAACGTAGCCCCGATGCACGCTGAACGACGGAAGTGTTTCCCAAAACCCGTATTTGGGAACAATGCATGGGAAGTTGCATCGAAAGTTGTGTCGCTCGAACACAGCATGGAGCTGTCGCGAATGTCGCTCAGGTGACCGCCTGTCCCTACTTCTTCTTGGGGCCTGAAATGTCAGGATTAGACACCCTGTGATCCATGATCCCCTACAGCATGAATGAAGGATGTCACTCAACTTTCACCTCACAGATGAGGGAAAGATGCAAGTTATGTTTTAAACCCAAGTTTGTGTAGCCCTAGAAGTTTCCAAATCACAACGGGAAATAGCCTATTGTTAAATAATTATATTATGTGATATTTTATTATTCATAGATAGATAGATAGAGACTTTATTCATCTCACAGTCAAATTCACAATTCAGCAGCTTGAAAGATGGAAACACAGGGAAATGCAGGGGCAGGAGGATAAAATAAAATAAGAGATAAAGTACCAAACTGTATACTGTAATAGATACATAAGAGGAATGCAAGGCGCAGATGATGATAAAATATGGTAATAGATAATAATGAGGTAATTTTGATAAACTATGAGATAAAAAGAAACAGAAATATAAGTCTGACAGTTACAGTGCAGTTGCAAAATGATAGTGTGTCACATACAGTTACACATAATTTTCTAACCCAAAATAAGTCATCATTGTACAGTCCAATAGAATGAATAGAATAGAATAATAGAATAGAATAGTTTTTTATTCATCCCCTTGGGGGAAATTTACCTGTCACAGCAACAAAGACAAAACACAGACACAATAGTAATAATAATAAAATAGAATAAAATAGGAATAGAATAGAATAAAAATATTTACATATTTACAATGAACTAAAATACAATGGAAAATATATAGATATATATACTTGTACAGATGAAACTGTTTAAAACACAATTATTATTGTGGCAGTGCAATTTCTCGTTTTTTGTGCAAAGTAGATAGTGTGATGACAATGACAACAACAATGACAGTAATGGAGATGGAGATGAGTCCAGATTGTGCTTGCATCAGCCAGTGATGCTGATGTTGTAAAGTTTTATTGCCTGATGGTATAGACCATTTAACGGCAGCGCTCCTTCTTGCAGGGAATAAGGTGGTAGACAACAACCTGATGATTAGGGGTGGTGTTAAATGTTCATAAATACTGCAAATACACCACTCAGAGCAATGGAATACAATGTCAGAAATATTACTAGGCTTACATCTTATCTACTAAAGGATTTGAACCCATGCCTAACTAAACACCATGTTGAAGGTCACTGCAGTGCTAATAATCTACTGTCCTGTCTGTCCACCACAGAGTGGTGCAGGAGCTAATAGTAGGGATATATATAGGCTGGATGTATGTATTTTATGTCTTCAATTTATTACGATTATATGAAACAAATGCATTCTAGTTCTTACTTTCTCAGTAGTAGGAACACTGATCCCATGTTGATGAATATTTCCCCAAAGTTGGTAAAAAGATGTCACACTACCGGCGATTGAAATAAAACTATGTTTCTGTCGCCAACATGATTTCAACGTAAACGAATGGTCTGAGTAAGCTCTCGAGCGCTTCCGGAAAACATCTGGAAACTATGCTGTTTGGTTTGACGGAGAAGTTCAAATCCAACGCCGTTCAACTTACATGAATACGAGTAGTTGGAGATTTTTGAGAAGCGATTCGGAAATGGGAAGACCAGTCGTTCATGCGCTAACTTAAATAAGAGTATTTGGGAAACACACCCCAGGCCGTGTCGCAACCGGGAAGGCAACCAAGTTGTCAAGGTCAAGGCTGGCAAGAAGGGGCCCCTGATAACAACTGGTTATGTGTTCAACAGCAACAACTTAACTTTGTGACCAGGGCAGCATCCTCCTTCTCTTTGACTGAAAAGTGCAGTGACACAATTATTGAAATCCCTCTCGAGGGGCCTCTCCCTATATGGGCTAGTCATGGAAAAAAATTATTCAGATTGCCCTTTGTTTTCTTCAATTTCTTGTTAATTTTAATGCTCTGGCTCAACCAAAGGTACATTTGGTTGGACAATTATAATGATAACAACAAAAATAGCTCCTTGAGGAAGTTTAAATTTAAGAACTAAAGGTTGTTCATTTTCCATGGTTTTCTTGATAATAACCAAAATTACTTAAATTCTTACATCAATAGCTATGGCATTGTAACGCTAAAAAACACTACTTTTAAGCATTCCATGTTTTCTTTTCTGTTTACTTTAAACACATGATACACACAAGAGTTAATACTTCTGATTGCATAACCATTGTTTTTGATGACTGCAATATTGCTGCCTAGGCATGCTCCTCCACCAGCTTCTGCCAGTGATGTGCTGTCACAGCAGCGTATTCCTGTTGGACAAATTCAAACAAATTTTCTGTGTTTGAGGGCTTGTCAGTTCTCCATTTTGAGTTTGATGATTTTCCACCCAGGTTTTCAATTGGATTAAGATGCTGGTGATTATGAGCATTTGATGCATAGTGCGTAATGTTGTGGTTCTCCATTGAGCTTTAAGCTGACCTTGCCGTGTGGCAAGGGGCATTGTCTTGTTGGAAAATTCAGTCATCTCGGTGCAGGCAAAGGAGCTTCAAGCTGATGGAAGAAGACTGACTTCGCGGGTAGTCCTGTACTTGACCTGTAGTTCATTCGGCCTTCACACAATTGCACGGCCCTCTTCCACTCAGACTGAAACAGCCTCAGATCATGACCAGATCCACCCCCATGTTTTACTGTAGGGGCAAGACAGTCTGGGTTGTAAGCTTCTCCAGGCTTCCTCTAACCCAAGTAAAGTTGGCCGGAGTGGGCATCAATTCAAAATTGCGTTCATCACTGAAGAGAACCTTAGCCCAATCATCAACAGTCCAATCCTTGTGGTCTCGAGCAAAGAGTACCCGAGCCCTTCTCTGCCTTTCATTGATGAAGGGCTTTTGGCGTGTTTCAGTGACTTCAAACCAGCTTCAACAAGTCGGTTTTGAACTGTGCTTGCCGAGTAAGTCACATTTCTCGACAGTGCCCACTCATTTTTAAGGTCCCTGGAGGTCTGGCTGACGATTCCTGACACAGGAGCGGATGAGTGCACGGTCCATCATCGCGTGGGTAGAAAGGCGTTTCCTGCTGCGTACAGGTAGTACTTTGGTAGTGCCATGTTCAGCTTGTTTTTTTGTTGTAATGAGCGGCTGTCTTGGAGATATCTTCCAGTCTTTAGCTACCTGTCTCTACCTCATGCTCAATTTCCAGCAGTGCCAAGATGGCTGCCTTTGTTGCTATACATTCTTTGTTTAGGCATACATGTGAGCTGACAACTTCTGGAGTTGTGCTACGGCTTGAATGTAATAGAAACCACTCTAGGCCTCTTTGCATGTGCAGTGCTGCTGACATGAAATGACACTGCTATATACCCTGAGAATCAATTAAGCTTAGGAATGTCAAATAGGACATAAAAGTATTATGTGACCAGCTGCATTTTTTGTTGTGTTCATTGTATTATACGTTTAGTGGTACCAGATATTATAGAATGAACTAGAATTGGAAAGAAAACAAGGGTGGTCTAATAATTTTTCCATGACTGTAGTTTGACAGCAGGGGCAGCATTTGCTGAAGTCAAGGCCCACAAACAGCAGTTGTAGACATTTTGTGTACTTGACTGTCTCTTCGTGTCAGGAAGTTAATTTTATGTGTTTTACACCTTTGTGCACTTTTCTGTGTGTTGATAGTTCAAACTGAAACATTGCTGTCAGTTACATACTTTTTCTTATGTCCTTATTTATTTGTCTTTTTAATGAAGTTAAGTTATTTTTATGTGTACACTGTAAACATTTTGTATTGAGTTAATGTTATTTATAATATTTTTTATTATATTAGTCTTATTTGCTTATTCAATTTAACTATATATACAAGCCAAACGTCTAACTATAAAGTTTGTTTTGATTTTGAATCTTGTGGTAATTCACAGGTAAATCTGCAGTGGAAGTGTGTTGGCAAGAAGTCATTCAGAGTGGTAGCATGCATTTGTTTATTTCGATTCAGTACACTTCTTCTTCTTCTGCTTGGTAAAGCTGTTACAAGCTGCAAGTCACATAACAAGTTGTCTTTTTTGCATGAATGCTTTGTTCCAATTTTTCCATATATGTCAGGGTTTGCTGTGCAGTTTCAGTAATTTGTTTTGTGAGATCCTGTGGATGTGTGAATGGCTTGTGCTGTGTGTGTGTGGTGTTTGCAAGGCGTAAAGAAGAAGTCACTGACTGTAATCAATTGCCAAGTGTTACAAAGTTCTTCACCTTCAACAGTTTAACTTTTTGGGAAATTTACTGGGTGAATAAAATGTCATTTTCTGAAAGTGGTAGGAGAAAGGGTAGTACACACATAAGATTAGACAGTTTATATTACAATGTGATATAAAACAAATGAAGTGTAATGTGAACATGTGATAAACTATTTCTATCTGTTTGTGCACAAACACAATGTTAACAGGAATACACAGGCATATCTGCACAGTACTCTCAAAAAGTAAACTATCACAACAGAATATCAGATTATTATAGAAATGTTTTATTGATATACTTTTGAGTCTGTTGTTATCATCAAATACTATGCAGTCGCTTGAACATTGTACCAAGTGTGGAAGTTCATTAAACCTTACAGCTTACCTGGTCATCACTTGTTATCACACATATATCTGAACCACAAACACAGATATGCAGATGAGCTGTGAGGAATTTGCACATGTGATTGGCTGTGTCAACAGGTGTGCTGTGATTGGTCCAGCTGGAGCACATGGGAGCCTCTTTTTGTATTTGGTGTTTGTTGTTTGGTTTTGTATGGTTTGTGGTGAAACCTAATTCTGGATTATTTGGACCGTTGGGTGAGCGAAAACTTTTGGCAATAGGCATGTAACACATGAGCATTGGTTGTCCTGCTCATGTTTATGTTAACTGGACAATTACACTCAGTTGTGTGTCAGTCTAACTCTCTGTACGGGACAGTCCCAGTCCAAGAAGATAAATGTGAACTGAACTCAGGGTTCAGGGCTCTCTGTGGCTGAGATCCTTCCAGACCTCTGTCATCCAGAGCCCAGCTGTCATACTTTTACCTGGGACCTGAATAAATATCTGTGAACTGCTTTTTAACAGAGTTCTCTGGTGTGTTTTCTTGGGGCTTCTAACTAAAGAATCAGGCTAACAGTGTTCAAGTTGTACAATAGTTTATTGTCATTTTATTCCTCAAATTGAATAATTTTATTCTGTTTATCAATCACTTATTTGATTATATTTAACTTCTAAGATGTTATTGTTATTTTTATTAATCTAGTTTTTACTATCGCTGTTTTCTACTTTTACTACTGTTATGATAGCTTTTAATTTTTCACAGTTTGCAAAGATTCTTGGGCTTGTCAGTCATCTGTGAGTCACTTTGAACTGCACTTAACCTGTATGAAAGTGTCATATTTATTTGTCCTATAGAGGAGCTAGTGGTGCAAACAGGAGGTCACTGACAACACAAGGAAAGTACAAAATCAGTGACCAGGTGTGGAGCAAATGTTGGTGGAGAAACTGCGTTGAAAATGTCTGTGTAAATCCATGTGTGTGTTTCCTGTTGCCAACAAGGTGATGAAAAAGAGAGCTTTTTTTTTTTTTTTTTTTCGCAGCAAAAACTGTTTGTCACGCTTTATCAAACTGAGCATTGTAGCAATGGCAACGCCAGCACTCATTTATATCGGCTACCAATTCATCACCTTCCCTCAAATGTGCTTAATAAACTACACATACAACATGTAGCAATATTTCCTGATTGAGACACACAAGTAACTAAACATTTACATTAATATCAAATTTACATACAACTTATGTTTAAACACACCAGCAACACAGAGAGAAAGTTAACGGCTAACTGCTGCTAATGACCAGAGTGCATTAAGCACCACTGCTACGTGTGTGTAAACAACAGGTGTGAGTACTTTAGAAGAACCAGTCTATGCTTTAATATGCAGGGTTATTAGGCTTCCACAATAATCCACATTCAGATTTGTGGAGAACTGAAACAAGCTGACCAGATTGTTTTCACATCTAGTCCCCTTTAAGTGAACTGAACTTCCAGTCCCTCTGTAAGTGGACCAAAAATAGCTTTAGGAACGCGCAGTAGCCACTAGCAGCAGGAAGTATCGGACAGCTAACACGGGAGACAGAAGTTCGTGCTTACATCTGCTGGGTGTGTGAATAAACGTTCACTAGACCAGCAACACGCCCCTGTCTGCAATTATACATATAAAGAGACCCAGACAACACAGAGGTCACCAGTGTGTGATCTCAGAGCCTGTGTCTTTGCTGCAGTTCCCCTCACCATAGTCTGTTTCTCTTTCTACCCCTGGCTCTAAAAACAAAGAAGCAGACAACACATTTAGGCTTTTCTTCATTACATTATAACAGTTTGAACATGTCAGGTTAGTGGCACCATATTTATTGTTATTTTAACTCTCAGGTACACTTCCAAAGATTACAGTTGGGGCAAAAACGTCTGCATGTGCCTTGTGTAATAGCTTTCTCGCATTCTTATCCATGTTTTGTCTTTTTTTTCAGGAGGTGTATATAATGTTTTTTGTTGTTTTCTTGTTTGTATTTCATTTTTGGTCATTGTATTGTCTTCTGACTATGGGGCTCAATCAAATCAAATGATAATTTCTATTATTTGTCTTAGACTAAAAGCTGAAGTTCAAGAATCACAAATTGACATAGAGGTCTGATTTGACACTCACCCTGTTTTTCAGCCTCTTTCTGAAATAAAGGTGCCTTTTCACATCTTCTCTCTGGGCTTGTTTTATGTTTGTCATGTTTGTAAAAGTGGCTGTAGCAGTCTCTGTGATAGCCACTGTTTGCTGGATTTGCAGCAGGTTCCTGGAAGTTTGAGGTTTACAGTTAACTTATTTATAAGTGCTAAACACTACACCACTGTGCCACCCTCAAGTACAATACATTATATTAAAATAATCTTACTGTTAGTAGCATTTTAAAGCTCCATTAATCTTAACACAGAGACAAATGATTATAAGTTAACACAATTATAAAATATATAAGGACAGTTAATGAACACATATGTAGTCAAAACTTCCATGTTCACTCTCTTGGCAAAGCTAAAGCCATCCACATAACACAACGACTATTTAGTATGACAACAAAGCTTGGTTTTAAGGTTAAATCTAAGCACTGGCTCTTCTGCCACAGTACTCTCTCTGGTACTAAGTCTTTCCCACAGAAACACAGCAAAAGTCAAAATGTCTTCCATCCTGTGTCTATAAAGGGGGTTACAGGACCGCCTTTTATCCAAAAGATGCATAAGCAGCATCCATTTCTGCGGTTTGCTAGCAAACGTAGTTTCAAGAGGAGTGAGTGTAGTATGTGTGTGGCTAATTGTTATGACATTATGCTAATTTTGTCAGAGATGAAAAAAATAACATCTTACTTTGATCTCAGATGTTGGAAATCAGTCAGTTTTTTATGTTTTATGTGCAAAGTTCACAAAGACATTTTGAAGACATTGTTACAGAAGACTTCAGTTTTCTCCTGCTTTTATCAAGCTTGATGACAAACTGTCAGTTAACTTGATTAATTTCTCATCTCCTCTTAAAGTGATTGATATTTAAATTTGTTGTTATATTAGCATTGTGTGTAAGCGTGTACTGCGATCTTTATCTTGATTATGTACTGTACTCCTATAGCGTTAGCTTACAGTCAGCAGCAGCAGTTTAACAATGTATCCATGGTAACCGCAAATTTCGAGACGTGTCATTGGACAATAACTGTAGCTACGCCATGCATGTCGGGCCGAGCATAGCTGCCCACGCAGTTAGGCGGAACCGGTAACCCAGATGCCCGTTACCGATAAACAAAATGTGCAAGAGGTAAGAGTGGCAACAATTTTTGTTTCATTTGCTGAAAATGAAGATGTTGTCCACAAAAATTAGGTCCTCCTCGGTGGGGATCATTTAAATACACAAAATCTCCCTTGGCCCACCCACTATCAAAACCGTTTTTCCCTCTCTGTCAATACCATTAAATTTGGATGTTTTTGGTGAAGACAGAAGAATCTACGTTGCTTCAGGCTCTCCCATGGAAGCTGAAACAAGGTGCCCTCAATAAAGCACTGTTTTCAGTCTTGAATACCAACTTTAAGCTTGACATGGAACGTAGAAAAGCTGCATTCCCAAAGTTGGACTCATGCATAAAAACCAGGTTCCACTGAGATTTGAACTCAGATCACTGGATTCAGAGTCTCTAACCATTACACCATGGAACCACAGCTCTATTTGCATTCTTCACAGTCTGTGTAGAGACACTCTTATATGATATATCCATGTTTGTTATTGATGTTGTTCAGAGGGCAGAGAATAGAGCAGTTCTTTCAATGGTTTCATGTGATGGAAAGCTCCAGAACATTAGCCTGTTGGCTATTCCTAGCTTTGTCCAGAGTTTCATAAAGATAGCTCACTTTCCAAAAATGTCAATGAAATGCATAATTTTATGTGAAAAATATAAGCATTTTTCGGCGTCAAAAGTTTGCAGTTCTGTGAAAGAGACTCTGTGGTGCAATGGTAGTGTGTCTGACTCCAGATCAAGGTTTTGTGTCCACATCACGTCCAGAGTGTTTTTTTTTCTTCTGAAATTCCCTGGATCAATAAAGCATTTATTTAATAATATTGTAAATACACATCATGCTGTGTAAAATCCAAAGGTGTGTGTTTAATGCTACAATTACTTATAAAGAAACAAAAAGACAAACACCTATATTCATGTACAATAGTACTGCCAAGTGATTGCTTTTTTAAATCTCAGAACTTCTATAATACACCAAGCGGTTTTACTTGATCATATTAACATTGGTTGAATGATCAATGATGTCAGTTGACAACAAGCCAACCAGAGTTTGTCTTCTTAGACCAGAGTGTTCATGATGTTGACTGGATCTGCAGTCAGCTGACACCATTTAACAAGCCCTGTAGTTAACTTCTTCATTTAGTTTCATTCTCAGGTCTGTGGAGACTTGATCACTGCTAAATAATAGCTTTAGACTGTTAGCCGTTAGCATCCATCTGATTAGCTGCAACAAACATGCTTAGCTTGTAGCATGTTTAGCTCAGAGATGCTAACTCAAACTGGAAATACTTAAGTGATATTTTAATTCTGTTTTTCATAAGGTTCATATTACGTTTGATGGCTCCACTGAGCTGTCTGGGAGTTTTTCAAAATATAAAATTGCCCATTCAGAAGTGTATTCTAGTTCTTTTTCCACCTACTGCAGAAGGAAGCAGCTGTGTTGTTCAAATGGCACAGTGAGTGACAACAGAGCCTCTCCTTTAATGTGAACATAAGAAGTGTTGGAGATGCCAGGGATTGAACCCAGGGCCTACATCCACCATGAGCTCATCATGCAGGTGTGGTGTATCGTGAAGCAGTCGGTGGGAACTCAATGATAATATGAGAATGATAATATTTGAGTCAAAATATCTTCACATATTAAAAGTGACATATTATAAACATTTTTCAGCAATTTTATAGAGGTCTCAGATGTCCAACAATATTGTATTCACAGTGTGTAAACTCAACCCTGGTCCTGAATTGCAGCCAGTTAAAAATCACTGTATTGAGCTCTGCTGAGAACAGGCTGTTTCTGTGTCTGTACCTTTAAATAACCCTGAGCTGTCTGGACCACACCCCCTCTCTGGAAAGAGGAAGTCTCTCTCTCTCTCTCTCTCTCTCTCTCCTCTTACCATGCGCTTCTGTTTACTTCTAGATATGGCAGTGGCTAAAGAGGTTAACATGACTCTGCAGTGCATAGACAGTACAGTTAACAGTAGTCAGTCACCCAAATTACAAATAAGTGTATAACGCTTCAGCTTCAAATGAGCCTTGTGCTCACAGAGCTTATGTTGAATGTCTCCTGATATTACTTACTCTAGGACCACCAGAACTTCCCTAAATTTTTGCACCAACCGGAGGTCAAAGGTTGTACTCGACAGGTGCGGGGCGGTTCGATGCAAAATTCCTGGCTCCTGATGTCAGGAACCGTGGGACATTAAAACAGCTCACAGCAGAATACCGTTCTCTGACAGAAAGCTACTCAAAGAAAACGCATGGATGTTTTTTTGTGTTTGGAGTGTTCATAAGAACAGCAGAGACCAAAAATGTGACTAAAAAGGCCCACAAAAAGTGCGTTTTGCATGATATGTCCCTTTAATATGATGCTGCTGCTGGCACACTGTGAGGGGTCAAAGGTCACAGTCACAGTTAAATGAGCCAGATAGTAAAAAATTAACATAAACATGCCAGCATTTATGGTTAATAACAGAACTCATTTGAATCAGCAGAAATATAACAAAAGTCTTCTTTTTCAACGTTCTCCAAACATGTTACTGGTGTTTATATAATTAGCATGGCATACACCAAACAACAGAATTGTCCTGAACTCTGTCGTGAGATTGGTCCAAAGGTAGTCATGTGTTTAGTGTACGCTAATTTTTACTGAACAACAGTAAACACTAGTTGTTCGGTAATTCTCTATATATACGGCTCTGTTCTCCAAGGACTGAGCCACTGTTGCCCTAAAAACAGTCATTTCATTCCAGGAGTTGAAAACCAAGGATCCCAACTACCAGATGTGCCAGTCCCTCTGTCCACTACCATCACTGTAGAGCAGGTTAGCAGAGAGCTGAGGAGACCTTGTCCTAACAAGGCAGCCAGACTGAACGGGATGAGCTCCATCTCCTCAGATGGAGGACTGTTCTCTCCTCTGTTCTGTTCACTCTGTTCACATCCCAAACAGTTCATCAGCAGGTTTTGAGGGAGGACAGCTTGTTTTATCTTCCTGAGGAAGTAAAGTCTCTGTTGGGTCTTCTCCACTTGGTGAGAGGTGTGTGGACCAGGTGAGGTCAGCTCAGATGTGGACTATATATACTGAATGAAGACAGGAAACTGTGTTTACTATCTGAAGTATGTTTAAGTCCATCATTAGTAACAATAACTATCAGACTCGTAGTGTGTAGTGTTTAGAGTATTGGCTAATGCTAGCATGCTAACATTTGCTTCTGCAGTCTCTGTGGCGCTAGTTGGCAACCGATAGTCTGTTGTCACTCCAATGTGCTGAGCCAATAGATCACCTAGCCCTCCAATCTCACACTGGACAAGGGCCAATCAAAACGATGATGATTTTGGATGAAAGCCAATCGTGACTAATAGCTCCAATGTCACACTGGATTACGTCCATAGCAACGCCATCGCAATGGGAGGAGTAGCATAGCATCACTTCAGTCAGGTAAGTAATTTGGAACTTGGTCATTTATGTACAAATTGCTATCGCCAGTACAGCTGTTATAGCAGACAACACAGCTTTTGGCGCTAACGCAAGTGTAGTAAATGAAGTATGACCATGCAACGAGTAAAACTTTTCTCTGTAAATTCAGCAAGGGATTTATATGAAAATGTAAGGAATGAGAAAATGTTCTGAAATATTCTGTCAGGATGTTTTAATTTCCACAGGGTTCTTTAACTACACAAGAGTCCGGTGAATAAACTTCACTGATTCAGTTGCCCAAAAGAGCTCTTTTATTAACTGTCTGTAGAACAGAGATGATATTTCATAAACACAGTGAATAACTATACAGAATGTCAGGAAAGGCAGTATTTTTGCACTTCTGATACATACATGTGTATGGGAGTTCCTGCTGACAAGCAATACCATCATAGTGAGGAAACAAACATGTTGTAGTGCTTTGGATGTAGGCAGAGTCCACATGTTTATCAGGGCCTGACGGTGAGGAAAGGTATACGGTAATATCACACTGTTCTCTCTGTGAAGACTAAACAAGATAACTTTGAGAGCAACATCAATATGGAGTTCAGACATAACAGCTTCTGACATATTCTCTGCTACCACAGCTGTTTTAAATTTCTATCATATCTCCCTTGAGCAAAGCAGCAAACCCCCCAACTCCTCTAAGGGTTCTTACATGGCAACCTCTCCTCTGACATGTCTTCATTCATGCATGTGTATATGTTGTGTATATTTTAAGTGGTGCAATTTCTCCATCTGGTTATCTGATGGACAAGTCTGGGCTTGGTGGTTGCCAGGAGAACGGCTACTTTGTTGGACTGCATTGTGCCAAGTGTAAAGTTTGGTGGAGGGGGGATTATGGTGTGGGGTTGTTTTTCAGGAGCTGGGCTTGGCCCCTTAGTTCCAGTGGAAGGAACCTTGAATGCTTCAGCATACCAAGACATTTTGGACAATTCCATGTTCTTGAACTCCTTTGTGGGAAGAGTTTGAGCTGGCCCCTTCCTCTTCCAATATGACTGTGCGCCAGTGCACAAAGTAAGGTCCATAAAGACATGGATGACAGAGTCTGGGGTGTGGATGAACTTGACTGGCTCCTGCACAGAGTCCTGACCTCAACCCGATAGAACACCTTTGGGATGAATTAGAGCAGAGAGTGAGAGCTGTAGCCTTCTCGTCTGCAACATCAGTGTGTGTGACCTCACAAATACGCTTCTTTGAGGATGCCCTTCATCCCTTTGGACACTCTCATACAATTCTGTGTATACACTGTATATTAGCTATTGTCATATTGAGTTGGGACACTTACATACTCTCATAAATAGTGTAGAGCAGATTAGTCAATCACACTAATATCAAATGAGTGTATTTCTGAACAATATCTTTGGGTTATTGATCATAAACCAAAAATTACCTTTAATAGTAGAAATTATCAGGGCGCCACCCAGTTTTGCTAAAACAGGGAAAACTTGTGAATTTGACATTAATTAATAGAGTCTCTTAATCTCAGGGTGCTACGAGTTCTTGACCTAGTGTACAGTGATTCAATTACTTTATATACACACACAAATCAAACAACCAAAACTATGCCTCCTTTGGTAAATGAGATGTTTATTTGACAAACTTAAACCAGACTACTACTGTCACAGAAAATAACTAATAATAAAATGACAGTTTGACAAACTAAATGACCAGGTTACTAACAGAAATAATAAAATAGAAAATAAAAACTAGGATAAAGGAAGATTGATGGAAGATACATGGCATTGACTCACCAGACAAAAATGGAATGAATATGATTTAAACAAAGTAAAGTTCTGAAGGATGAATATCTGATTACTTAATTCAATGTGACTCAGTTAAATTCAGTGATGGTTATCTAGACCAAAGTAAGAATTAGGTTGTTACCAAAATTTGGTTTAGGTTTGGTATGCTTTCAGCAAAGCTGAGAGTTTGAGAGGCATCAGAGAAGATTAGAGTAATTTACTATTCAGAATTAGTTTAGCTGCTTTCTACTGGATATCTTACTAAATATTATTAAGTTTGCTGGATTAAGCCCCTAAATTCAGGCCATTTAATTTAGCTGCCTAATCATCACACTCTTTAATATCTGTAAGATGTATATGCAGTATATCAATGCTCCTGGATGGATGAGAGTGATAAGTGGCTGCAGGTTCTGTCTGGATCTGCTGGATCTCTGCAGGCTACTTCTGCTTTGAACTTCACCAGTGGCTCTTTGGGCATCAACAAGGCAGACATCTCTGGGGAGTTCTGGAAACCTTTGGTCATCTCTGGACAACTCTGGGCAGCTCTGGACATTCAGGAGCTGACATGGCTCCATCTCAGTCTCTCTCTGTCTGTCTCTCCTCTTCACAGCATAGTCTCTGTGCCCTTTGTTTCACTTCTTCCCCTTTGTTGGTGGGGAAGGTCGGCTGGATTCACACCAACATGTCAACAGTCTTTTTCTTTCTATTAAGTTTCTTCAGTACAGCAGGAGCTGCTCTTTCTGCAACCTAGGCTCCTTTGAACAGAGGAGCTGGCTCACATTTTCAGGGCAAAGGAGTAGAGAGAGGAGAGACAAGATGGTCTTGAGGCAGGATGTAGAGTTGGGAAGGTTCTGGATAGGCTGTTCTTCATGCCAGCAGGTGCTGGGTCCTGGAGGAGGCCATTCAGAGGCAGCATTCAGAGTCTTTCAGTCATATCTGGAGCAGGTTGAATAGTTCTGGAGAGGTTGCTCTTCATGCCATGAGGCGCTTGGGCCTGCGGTGGGACAGCATGTCTCTGTCTCTGGGTCATCATTAGCTTTCCCTCCCCTCCCAGCATGTGGAGAGAGGGAGAACAGAGATGCAGTGGGAGAGGACAGAAGACCAGAACTTGACTGACTGAAGGAGTGAAGAAGAGTAGAGAGAGCACTCAGACCAGCTGAGGCTTTTTATGATCTTTGCTTTGTCCAGTGGGGGTGTGACCACTGGTCCCTCCTCATCCACCAAGGTTAATCCTCACAGATGATATTCTTTTTAACTTATTTAATGTTAATACTGCTGTGTTTTACTTTATTAAAGTTTCTCTATGTGAAAGCTTCCTCTCTCAGCTGTAAAATGACACCAAACAACCTATAGTAGGAAACCACAGAACAAAACTTGACCAATTGAATTGAAATTAATCTCAACAAATTAACTAACACAGATGGAACATGGTATCAGAGCATGTAGGGAAGGTGTGTACCACAACAGGCAGATCTAGGTATGATTGTGTCTGTAGAGTTAATTCAGCCAACCAATCCCTCATGTCATATTTAGTCCTTATCAGTAGCTGGAGGAAAAAGGAAGAGGATCTGTGTGGAGACTGATGTTTGACATTATAACAGTGATACTTATATGACAGTAGCTGAGGAATGAAAGCATAGTTAACCATTAAAATCTTAATGTAATGTTCTGTCTCCAGACAGGAGAAAGGAAGAGGCCACATTAAGTTTTTGGATGTGTCTAGCAGGATTAAAGCAGGAATGTAAAATAAAACTCCTCCTCCTGGTGTATGTCCTGGAGTTCCTTGGGTCAGAGAGGAGGAAACTGGTCTTGATCTGTTTATTCTGCCAGTCATAAAACTTAAGCCTTAAGCATCTGTGGGTGCCACATAGTGTCAGATGGATTTCCTCAGAGATACTCAGAAATGAGAAGAATTAAGTTCATTATTTTATGCTCATTGGATATGCTACAAGATATAATTCACCTCAGCCACCTCGTCTTCACTGTATCTGGATGAATTGGGCAGACGTCTCATCCAGGCACCTTCAAGAGTCTGGAAAAGCATGGGATGAAATACCTTGAGGTTGAGCTACATGGCAGCACTCCATACAGGTGAATTAGCTTGCAAATGGTAGAGCGCTGCTTAGCATGTGAGAGGTAGTGTGATCGATGCCCAATGCTCTCCAGAATACTTTCATTTCTCTCTTGGCTGCCAGGAAGCGATAGTCCCATTGTTCAGATCCCTTTCATGCAAAAGTGAGTTGGAAACCCTTTTTTGTGACCACGTCTGGTTTTCACATGTAAACTTAAACATGTAAAAGACTCACATGACTTTACCTGTTTTTAAAGAGTTCAACCAATCATCTGTTTCCATGTGTCACTATAGAAGATCTGTGCTCAGGTAGTATTATCTAAATCAGAGGTTTTCAAAGTGTGGGATAGTGAGCCTCCCCAAGAGAACTCAAAAGAATCTGTGCCCCAATCTTTTTAAAACATCTCTAACATGTTTGTATGTTCTTCATCATATTTTAACATTAACATTTTGACATCTTTGTGTTTTTGTTCAGAATTAAACATATTAAAAAATACATTTTAGAAAACACACTTTAACTTTTTCAACAGATTTGTTAAAAACATGTTCACTCATCCAATCTATCCCACATTAATGCTTGGTCTACACTCTAAATGATCACTGTACCTTAACCAGAGACAGCAGTGCTGAGTTCTGATCATTGATGTGTCGCAGTATGTTATTTTCTGGTTGGCTGAAGCGTGCCAAGCTCCTGATGAGCTCTGTGATTCCCAGAGTGTCTTGCCACACGTCCCACTGCCCATATAGAGGTGTAATGTGTGAGAAATACCAGGTAGGCAGGTGAGAGAGTGAGACAAAATGTGTGTCAAGCACTCTGAATGGTGACATACTTGAGATCCATGGTTTCAATATGATGCTGGAGTTTACATGGTAGCATCCACACGCTTAGCTAGCAGCTCTTTGCTAATAACACACTGTGGCAGTGGAGCATCATCAGGACCACACATGAAAATATTTCAAACTTTAAATAATCAGGCTCATACTTCCTCTGTTTTCTGCTCTCCCCCACACTCAGTGTCCTCTCTCATTGTCACATTACACTAAAAAGACAAATCAATACATGTTAAAATCGGCAGCTTGATTCCTGGCCCGGGCCTTTCTGTGTGGAGTTTGCATGTTCTCCCCATGTTCAAGTGGGTTCTCTCTGGTACTCTGGCTTCCTAAATTGTCCGGTGAGGTGTGGACATGAGTGTGAGTGACCGTCTGTCTCTATGTGCCCCATGCGACATGAACTGGAATTATTTATGCTTAAAAATATTGGCCTATAGTTTATATATAATCAGTGTAACCTCACCCATTGGTCTCCAGCTTGAATTATTAGTGTCCTGGAAAATACTGAATAGTCCTGAATAGTCTTGAATGCACCTTGTAGTGTGAATCCATTCTGCTTCTCCTTTGACCTTTACAGCCGTACTTGTAGTCAGTAGCACCTGGTCCGGGCCTTTCCACCTGAGTCAAATACACCTTTTCAAGAGATTTGATTAGCACAGAATCAAATCTTCCTTAAAGGAATGAATCGGCTCCCTGATGGTTTGGGGAGCCTGTCAGACACTTCTGAAAACAGCTTTCTCAAAACTTCAGGTTAGTTGCCTCATATAATCAACCATGAACTCATCCGGGGTCCAAAGCAGTGAGGCTTTATGTGGTGCCAAAGGGGAATCCTGCCCCCTTGGATATTGATCTCTATCAATACCTCATGGAGGGCTTAGGGATCTGTTGTTGCACTTGGTGCACTTCAAATGGAGTACAACACAACAGGGCAGCTGCTGCGTCAGGCCATTTTAGCCCCAATGTCGCCAATTCTAACCTGGTCAAACTCTCTTTGACAGTGGCATTCATTCTTTCAACTTGGTCTGAGCTCTGTGGATGATAAGGAACCATGCAGCTGCCCCCTAAACGCTAAGATCTCACACAGTCTTGAGTGATCTTTGAGACAAAAGCAGGGCCTCTTTGGTTCATTCCTTGTGGTGAACCAAATCTGGGGAATCACATCTTTTTAACAGACACTTAACTGTTCTTAGCTGCCCTCTTTTTCTTTTTACTGAAACCCTCCACCCACTTTGAGAATTAATCAGTTATCACTAACAGAGGCTTTTTAGGCAATATGACCTAAAATTTATATCATGGTATAATTTGAATCATAGACACAGACGGCTAGTATCATAGTATACTTTGGTCTGTAAATTACAACATAACAGTTTTCTTAAATGGTTACCATAGCCCAAGGGTAAAAGTATTCAAACAAAAAGCTTTTTTTTTTTTTTTTTAACTCACTTAAATAACATAAAAGTCAATAATATCTCTTCTGAAAATGTATTGTACAAAAACTGTAATTGTGGAAAAAACATAAAACAAGTAACTTCACACTGACATAACAGTTGTAGCCTACTGCCTTCTCAGTATTGGGGCCTTACACAAAGTCCACGAGCTTAATGCTAACATGTAATAGAAAACGCTCTTAGACAGGCTAACTGAAATTTAGCATCTCGACCACAAATCATTTTAACTTGTTAATCACATGGCTCTATTCAACACAATCATAAGTATGCTGTCACATAGTAGCACACATGACAGCCAACAATACTCACAGACATACTGTATATTCTCACTAATTCTGCAGAACAATGAAACCTTTTGAGAGTTTAGCTGCTGCTTGTGTTCTACAGTTACTTCCAATACATCTTGAAAATATTTCTAAAGCCAAACCACGTCCAACTCACAGATGGGAACTGTTTTTTCTGGTGCTTGCAGCCATTTTTTTCTGAGACAGGTGCAATGACGCCTTATAATGCAGGACGGTATTTGTGCAAAGGTCGCGATGGAAACCTGACATACCAACACAGAAGAGGAAAGCGCGGCTTGTTTGGCTGTAGTGTCAGCCAGTGTATTCCTCTTTGAAACAGGATCATTTCCATCATCAGTGAGCAGCACACTTTACAATAACATTGCTTTGGACGGAAACAAAAACATCTAACAGGTCATTCACCAAAGCGTGACGCTGAAGAGGCCTTCCAGAGGACTAGCATAAACCGTAGCATTTCCATAATTGGCCAAAATCATGCGCAATCGAAAAGCATATCGTGAATCGATATAAATTGTAGCAACTTTACCAGCAACGAGTGTACATTCTCTGATCAATGCATAAAGCTTCAGCAGCCTGTGCTGATGTGCCCGATAGCAGAGCTGATGCTTCAACAACTGCCCAATCATTTACTACAGCGAATCCAGCTTAATGAACGTTATCAGCTGGTCTAGTTGGGCGGAACCGTCCAGTATAGAGAATCATATTGGCATTTTGAATTGGAGTCTACAACAAGTCTTGTCTTGAAGATAAAACATGTCAATAACAGTCATGATTATCATCAGAGTCAACCAATGGAAGAAGAGTGGCAGAATTAAGAGGAGGTGAACGCTTTAAGGTAATATTGATGACTTGAAAGAACGATAGTCTCATATCCAGAGCGCCTTGCTGCGATCATAAACTGAATCTTAGATGTGAAAAAAATGTAACACTGCATGCGGAACATGAACTACACAGTCATGAGCCAACACAATGGAGGAAGATTTTTCTATCAAAG
This sequence comes from Synanceia verrucosa, assembly GCA_029721515.1. Lineage (NCBI taxonomy): Eukaryota > Metazoa > Chordata > Actinopteri > Perciformes > Synanceiidae > Synanceia > Synanceia verrucosa. The sequence continues at coordinate 32,852 of JAQQSB010001924.1, read as the reverse complement.
TGGCAACCACGGCCACTGCTCGTAGGCAACCTGGCATGCCGAGAACCACAGGGGTGAGCCGAGAGGAGTAATATGCAATGATAATCACAGGGAGCTATGGCCCTGCACCAGATGCATGTAGGTGGAACTGTTGATGATAATCAGGCCCAACGCCAGAGCCACAGTGAGGACTTTTTCCAGGTCCTGAGAAGCCTTATGCAAAGTTCATCAGTCCACTGCACTACAGGAGGAGAAGATTGTGGTGTGGCAATGTAGAGGAGAGTCCATAGCTGCATAATCAGTAATCCAGTGCCTGCAGTAGTTGGGGCCATTCCCAGAAAAGAAAGCATTTCTTCTTTGTTGTAGGAGGGGGCATGTTCGCTCAGCCTTACCCTCTCTCAGACAAAAGGCGCTGTCCATTTTTCAGCCTGTGTCTCAAATATGTCACCTCAGAACGGTAGAACTGGAGCTCAGCCAGTGATGCTCTGTGTCCACATTCAGCCAGTCTTTGTCGAGCAAAATGCAGTCTGAGTGGCAGGCCTCAGCTGATGGAGAGGCGATCAGCGTCATCAGCATATTGCAACAGTGTGGCTTCCCTGGCAAGTGGAGGTCATCCAAATCCCTCTTAACGGCCGCTGTATTATGACCGACGGACTCTCAACAAAACCCTGTGGCAGACGCGCCCAAGCATGCTGTTTCCCTTTAAATGTGGAAGTAAACAGATGCTGGTTATCTGGATGTAAATATAAAGAAAAAAGTTGAACATAAATCAATGACTGTGTAGCATGTCGAAGTCTGCAGATAAAAGACGCCAGAATAGAATTAGTATCTGAGCGCTGCAGGTATTACAATACTGTTTATTGTTTGCAAATCTTGTGCAAATCGCCACTCATCAGGTCAACAAGCCTTAGGGATAGGCAAAATAGTGTTACATGGGCTGGTACCACTGTACTCAACACGCCTTGATCCTGAACAGGGTAGAGATTGAATAATGCCACTAACTCCCCATCAATTGCTCTCTGAGGCAAGTTATAACTGTCTTACCATGGGCAATTTATGGCATTTGGGCTTGAAGGGCGACTCTGTGAGAGGGAGCAGAAGTTACTAAAGCTCCACAATTTAACTGGCACTTCAGATAGTTCAGATGAAGCAATGAAACTTTGGGGGAAAGGTAGAAAACGTTATTGTTTGGGTTTGAGAGGCTGCTACAGCTTCTTCAAAGTTGCAGGCAACAAGTCACACTGTCTCCAAGGTGTCTCCAATTTTGCTCAGCAGCGAAGGTGCATTAGTAACGTGTAGAGATAGCACATCAACTCCAAACAGCTCTTGTTGTGTCCCCCGTCAATCGGATCGAACAGTGCAGGCCCAGCCAAACTCAAATTTGTTCACATTCCTACCTCCTCTTGTTTACCTGGCTGTGCTTCAGCCATCTGTTCTGTACTGGATCTGAGGGAAGTTAAACGCAGTCGCGGCAATGGCAATAAAAGAGAGGCCTCATCTAGCGCAAAAGTGGGGATCGCTCTTAGCAACACTTTGAACGTATGGAGAATGTGGAACCTTGATGAGCAAGTTAAAACACCGCAGAGACCAGCAGAGATACGGAATCAGGCTGCTGACTGCAAAAGCTGAATAACAGAAGCTGCTCTTTATCAGGGAGAGTTAAAAACAAACCATCCGGGCGCAATGAACAGTAGCATATAGCTTACAGAGCAAATCTCTTCCCATCATTTTTATGGGGCTTTTATCAGAAATCAAGAACGAATGTGAAACATCCGAGCCATCAACTGTAACGTTAGCTGTGCATGATATTGGTTCTGTGATACTGTTAACTTGTGTAGGGATAACTGGTTCTTCGGCGGGATTAGCAGAAAGTTGAATAGTTGCAGCTTGAATTGGAAATGTGTGTGTCAAAGGTGAATCTGATCCTGTTTCTCTGTGGCCGCCCTATGCCTGAGTATAGTGCACGGATGGGTCTTCACCCCTCGAAGGAGGTGGGGGTGGCAGTAGCAGAAGGGAAGGCAACTGAAGTAATGAAGGTAATGAAATAATGGCTCCATAAGAGGCCAGCCTCAGTTCCTCAGTTTTCTGTTTTGATTCTGATGATTCTGCCTACTGTAACAGCGTTCCTGTCTGTGCTCTAGGGCTCAATGACCCGGCTTTCTGCACTTATGACAATTACCTTGTCTATGTTTATTGTTATTCTGCTGGCCCTGCTCCTGTTGTTTTTGCTGCTACATTTGTTTTGGGGTTCTGCAGTGGATTTCGCTGCGTTAAAAACATTGTCTCTATGCAAGGACATCAGATGGTCTATTGTTTACTTCAACTCTGGCGCCGCCAGGAGGTCACAGCTAGCTTGTATGCAGTCACTATGCTGGGCCTAAGGTTATTCAAAAGGGTCTGGACAGCAAACTGGCTGTTCTCGTCAGGACTTATTCCTGCATTAGCGTCCATGCCCGTATAAATCTCAAAATAAATTCAGGCAGTAATTCATTCATCTCTTGAATGCAATGAACAATCTTAGAAGAGTCGTATCATTGAGTAGCGCATTTAGTTATCGCCATATGCGCTTCAGTCTGCAACCAGTCAGCCAAAGTCTTAGCCTCAGGTCTCTGAGCCCTGCAGCTGTGGGAAAACAAACTCATCCCCTGATGGAAATTCTTTAACAAAATTGCCGTACGCAGTAGAAACAATAAGGAGATTTAAAAGGATAGAATATAAACATTATGGCAATATACAAGAACACTATAAGAACACAACACGATTACAAGTTACATCTGCTGATAAAGTGACATGTTGTAATGAATAGTGTCACACTAAATGATATATTGATATATGTTATCTGTGGAAAGAGAGAGAGAAAGAGAGAGTCTCAAGTGTAAGTTAGCCCTCTGAATTTCATAGTTTTATTTAAAATTTTTAATTTTTCACCAGCCAATAAGTTGGCTATTTGCCCAGCAGCATTTCTTTTTCACTGAGACACGTGCATGGGCGTGACATATATTTATCGTATTCAGGAAAAGGATAACTCTAACCTATTTAAGAAATAATACAATTAATTCCTTTACACATACATTCCTTTACACATACACTGTACATAGCACAATTAAAACTGGACTGTTGTGGGACTCAAAATGTTAACTTTACTGTTATTAGTCCATGCACATCAGATCCTTAGTAATAATAAATATAACACAATGAACCAAATATATCAGAAGATATTTCACTTCAGCAAGCAATGCACCCTAATCAATCACCTTTTTTAAATCCTCATCACCATCCTCACGCTGTATGACAATATACACCATATCTAATAAGGGACAGATTACAAGCAATATTGTTTAAGTTTCACAAGGTTTGGTATTAAGTAAATATTATTCAAATGAGGTCCTTAATTGTTATCCATGTAATATGAGTAGATTTAAATAGAAAACGGTACAGAATTAATTAGAACCTAAACAAAAATATTGAGTTGATTTTCTAAAAGATAAACTCCCTAATATGTAAATAATATTAATAAAAGTGAATTTAATTCTACATGATCAATGATACATAATTGCGTAATAATCATCTAATTTGAATTTTATCAATGCACTGAATTTAATCTTAATATTCTTCCTTTTGATGAATAATCAGCCTGTGGCCCAGAAAGTACAGAACTTAAGAAATACTCACACAAGAATTTTATTGACTATTCATTTTGTTACGATGTGAGCTAAGGCCTGGACCCCAGATGCAGAGACTGAGGCAGCTAAGATAACTTGAAGTGTTTATTCTCCCCACAAAGTACAACAAGTTAACAAAAGGCGAGGGCAAGAGCAGGCGATGGACGAGTGGCTGGCGCTGCTGGAGTAGCGGAGCAGGAGACAGGTCCGACGCTCGAGAGGCAACATAAACAGGCTGCTGAGATGGGGTAATCTGGCACAGGAGTGGAGACTGGGCCGGGCTTAAATAGCAGGATGAATGAGTGGATGAGAACCAGGTGTTTCTCGTGGAGAGAGCCAGCAATCACCGCCACTGCTGCACACACACATTGCCCTGGAGAGAAGGAGGGGAAGGGGAGACAGGGAAACACAAAACATGCCACACAAAACAAAAGGCATCTACAAACCTAACACATTTTTTTACTTTAGACACATTGTTGCACATCTGTGTACACTGCAACCTACAGTCTTATTTCAAACCAGAAGAAAGCATCAAAGCAGGAACTGTATTAAAATAGAGCTGAAGTCAAGAAACGTTACAGCCACCTCACCGATGGTGGAACTGTAAAAGAGCAAAACATGACAATCAACTCCATAAACTGCCATGTTCAAAACAGGAGCATTAAAACACAAAGTAATATCTGCATTTACAAAGGTGAATCAGCTAGCTTAACAAACTAACTGCAAATACTGTGATATGGGGCAGGTATGATGGAATTATGACATAATTTTTAAAAAAACAACTTCAATTAAAATCTGCCTGTTTATATTAATTTCAATCAACTCAATGTTCTTCTAATTGTGATTTTATAAATATAATCCTGATGTTTTATTTTTTATTATTAACTTCAATGGGTGCATTTTACTCAAAACATTTTATTTGAAATTTAATTAAATAGTTGTCTCAAAATCAAAAACACAATCATACTGAGTGTATTTTACCTAATACATTAATTCAAATCTACATGAGCACAGAATCATTTCTACAGTGAAGTGACCCTATGACCATGATGCCCTCCACCTAGCTGACTATCTACCTGTGACCACACAGGCATGCAAGGTCTCATATCATGTATAAACGTGTTATTTGCTCAGATGTACGGTATGTGTGCAAAAATATGTAATACCACATGACTTGTGGGTCAAGTCGAAACGAAACGAAAAGACGAAAAGTCTTCAACGTGTATGTTACTTCTGCCCCAAAGGTCTCCAATTAAAATTTCCAGCAGCAGTGGTCAGAAATCACACTGGCAGCAACTCTGTCAACACTGCTATGTAACTCATAACAGTCTTATACCCCCAAGGACAACATCCATAAATCCAGACAGGGGCCCTGACAGCCGACCCCCCCGTTCTTGGCTTGACCGAAAATGGCCTCCAGGGCCCTACCCCGGGAACGTCTTCCCTCTGGTTCAAGCCTCACGTAGGTCTGCCTGTGTCAAGCACGGCCTAAACTAGCTCACCCCCCGGCAACAGCATCAATATGCAACACAACACAAAAGAAAAACACCACATAAAACTACACTCCCTTGACCACTCTGCTCTTCTTTATACCAATTATTATTATCAATAAAAAATCACTCTATTGACTTTCAACATTTTCCATACATTTCTTTTGATTTCGTCAAACGCAGACATGGTAAGGCATAAAAAAATTGCACTTACCAGTCTTTGTTCTGTTGAAATCCTGTTCGTGATGCCAGCTTGTCGTGGAAAATATTGAATAGTCAATGAGGAAAGAATGGATGCACCCAGGAGCCTCTCGCAGTTGATTGAAGAAGTAACATTTATTGAAGATTCTGATATATCAGGAGAAATATGAACTTTGTCGTGGACAACCATACAGCTGCCAGAGTTCGCCACATATTCCTACCTTTCCCTATGGTGCTCAGCCTTATAAACTAACACTCAGTTAAGTACAAGCATATTGCCTTACATTACTCTTGAGCAGCGTTACAGTCAGGGCATGCTCATTCTAAGCTCTGAACTAACAATGGCACCTGTTGTCTTTGTTGGCCTTATCTAAGGGCCAACGCTGGCAGACTCCTCTGACGTTGGTTATCTAGTTAACTTAGAGATAACTAGCCATCTGTTTTCCTTGAGACACTGTGCTTCAACCCTGCATTCTGGAGGTACAGTTTAAGGATTTACTGCTGTAAAAAAAAGGACACTAGCCAACCCTAGGAACTCCTAAATTTAGAAAAAATCCATAACAGTTAGCACTGTCACCTCACAACAAGAAGGTACCGGGTTCGATTCCCAGTCCTGGGCCTTACTGTGTTCTCTCCGGGTACTCTGACTTCCTCCCACCATCCAAAAACATACATGGGGATTAGGTTAATTGGCTAATTTAAATTGACCGTAGGTGTGAATGTGAGTGTGAGTGGTTGTCTGTCTCTATGTGTCCTGTGATGAACTGGAGACTTGTCCAGGGTGTACCCTGCCTTCCACCCTAAGACAGCTGGGATAGGCTCCAGTCCCCAAATACAGCTTACATGATGATGTATCAGCATTAATACTCCAATTATATAATATATGATACAATATGAACTGGAGCAGGTACTTTAAAATTTGAGAAATTTTGTAGAACAGTGTTGTATTGACAGCTAACAGACCATTGGTGAAATGTGTTTTGGTAATAATAATAATAGCTGGTTAATGAGTGCTTTACTTTATGTATTTGTGTACTTACTTGATGCTGATAACTGATGGATCAGCTAGCTGAAAAGTTTTGTCTTCACTTTCTCAGGTGAAATGAGCAGCGTGTCTTCTATTAAACACTTCCAGTTGTGTTCCGTTCTGTTCTAATCTGCTTTGATCTGTATTCTAATCTACTTTGATCTGTATTCTAATCTGCTTTGATCTGTATTCTAATCTGCTTTGATCTGTATTCTAATCTGCTTTGATCTGTACTGTGCCTTCTATTATCATTTTCCATATTCGTTGCCCGGGCAACATAAAAGTAACTAAGTATTGTCAAAATCAATAAGTTGCATTATTACACATTATTGTATCTTAATGCATAATGCATGTATACACACGCACACACACACACACGCACACCCACACACACACACCCACACACACACACACACACACACACACACACACATCAGTCTAGTGTCCAGTGAACAGTCCAGTTAACAACAGACAGAGAGTCTAAGCAGGTCAGTTTTTATCCAGACATGCAGTGTAAATTTGAACTCTACAGCGTGTTAAACTGTAGAAAAAGCTTGAATCTCTGCTTGCAGAGGGAATTTTCCAGAGTGGCGCCACAGACGGTAAGTAACCTTAACATTCACATGTTGGCAACATCTTTAACAAGTTTTTTTTCCAGCTGGACATGGTTTTTATAGTTTTATTGTTGTCGGTTGAGGAGATGTTGGCAACATGTACCCTTCTGTTCGATGATATTATCGAGTCACAGTTGCTAACAGTTCTCATTGAGATAAGTTGACCATTTGTTATAAATGGTCGAAATGTTTAGTGCAACATCGTCTGTCTTATTGTAATGTACTGCCTGTCTTATAGCAACAATTTTACAACCAAATTCATGTTGGTTGTACTGTACAACTACCAGAAGCTAGCACCAGCAATGGTTCATAAAGGATCTTTGCTAGCACTAGCAGCTAACCTGTTTCTTTTCTGTCTTCATATTGTAACAGTTAAATAATATATAAGTAGTTCAGCTATATTATATAATACAAATTGCTACTGAATCAAATTTATAGGTAACTCTTTGTTTATATTGCTATTTTTTTACTCTGGCAAGGAGCAGAAGTATGTTAGGCTTTCTGACCTAACATTTGATGCCTTCATGAGGAGGTTAGTTTGTACATACACACAATTCATCATGAAATCATTCCTTCTGAACTACCTGAGTCAATAATTGTTTCTGTTAAAAAAATTGATGAGAATAACCTGTTCCACTTTCTGACATGACATGAAACTCACTCTACGTAGTTGACCCTTTGATTCTCATCAGAAGGAAATGCATGGCCTTTCATATGTTTACAATACAATATAATATTTATTACAGTAAAGTACAAACGTTGAATCACAGGTGAAAAAAAGGGAGCGCTTCTCCTCACCGTCACTCCTGAATCCAGTGCCGGTGCCTTGTTATTTACCTTTGACATATTTTATTATTTCTTTACCTTGTGTGCTGAGAGTGCTGTAAATCAGAGTCAGATTCCTCATACCTGAAGCTGTTCTGAATCTGATCATTCTATTTCATATTTGATCAATAGCAGTTACACCTCCGTGCCCTGTCTGAACAGGTGAGCCACCTGTTTAATAGCTGATCACCAGCTCAAATAGCTGTAAATCACTGCCACTCCTAAACTGATCAAATTATCGTATCAATAAAGAATCACAGATGCCGGGTATAAGCGCCATTTATTATTGTTTAATGGTTTACATTGATTTATGATGATGTTTTACTGAAGAAATAACTTTGAATTTGCTTGTATTTTGAGCTATCTGTGTTGCCATCGTTGAGTTATGCTGAGTTATTTGAATGTGGCTTCACTCAGCATTTGCTGTTAGCTCGGAGAAACATGTCAGCGCCATGAGAGCTTATCCCCGCTTCTAGTTCCTCCTCGCGGGACTGACTGAGTGATTTTACCGTCTTCCTCCAAGGAGGACGCTGGCTTCCTCCTCGAAGAAGCCCTTACTCGCCCCGCTGAGTTTGTCTGGCTACAGTCATGTGCCAAATCTACGACAAGCTTAAGGAGGTTACAATCCAGTGAAAAAGGTGAAGAGAACCCAGTGCGCTTTGTGTTCACAACGCACAGATGAGATGAACCGCACTGAGACCACCATGGTTCGCCTAAAGGGGTCTGAGTACGGTTGTTGTGTTCACATGTTGTATGCACAAACAATGCTGAGTCATTGGTCTCAGTTCGTTTGAAGGGCTGAAAAGGGACAAACACCCTTAAAAACACCCTTATTTACATGACATTACCTGGTTAATTTACAGACATAAACCATTGTCCCTGGGTGGGCTCAAAGGAGCTTGGCACACTTCAGCCAATCAAAATAACATACTGCCACACATCAGTCAATCAGAAAATAGCACTGCTATATCTGGGTAAGATACAGGTGATGATTTTAAGTGGAGAACACAAAGCATTAATGTGGGATAACGTCAGATGAGAGAACATGTTTTTAACAGATCTGTTGAAAAGTTGAATTGTTTTTTTTTTTTTTATTATTTTTATATCAGTTGGATTATTGTGGTAATATGCAAAATAAAAAGGCTAGTTCCTGCTTTGACCCTCGAGCTTGGAGAGAACCCGATACACATCAGTCATCCTTAAATTCTTGATCTTTCACTACAGTAAAAGTCAATGTGTGGAATCCTGAGTTTATTTTGAACACAACACAGAGAAAACACAGACGGGATACATTTGCAGCTCTTTCAGTTATATAGTCAGACCTGATGCTCTGAGTACATGTGATCTAAATGATCAAACATAGAACAGAACAGTGAGTGAGCAAAGACAAATGAAAAAGTACAGCAAATATTATCCTTATAGTGTAAGTGACTGTGGAGGAGCTCCTCCAAACAGGACAATTAACACTCATCCATAACTTAATTATGCTAAGGTAATCAAGAAATGAGTGAGCAAAGGCAAATGAAAAGTAATTACAGTAAATATTATCCTTATATGTTAACTTCACCCCAGGCCTGATCCTCCACCCTCTGTGTAATTTTGAAAGAAACAAAGAAAAGGAGAGGCTTTCTCTAACAGGGAACAAATTTGAAAAAGTAGATGGCCATTTTCAATTTGACTCAGCTTGAGCTACCTGTACACTTTCAAGATTAACTCATGGGGTGCCACCTGCTTTAGAAAAAGTGCCTTGTGCCAGCCATTTTCATCCCTTTTGAATTTTTTTAAACCCACAGGATATTTTGTGCTATGACTATGAAAACACTGAATAGTTAAAAAAATGTTTTCACCTTGTTCCATTCTTGTTTTATCAGAGTAGAGGCCACTTTTACCAAAATCACCACTTTTTGTCCAGATTCTATTAGTTTTGCTCTCTAAAGTGATCATCTCCACTTCCTGCTTTGATCTCTGTGGCGTATACTGTCTCTGTATGTTTTGACTACAGATCCCAGAAGCCCAAACATTACTCACACATTACTCATTAAACATTACTCACTGTATGAGAGTGCCCTTTTATGCCACCTGCAGAAAAAAACACTTTGATACATGCTGTGGCTACAAGAAAGATACTGAACCCCAAATTGCTCCTGATGAGCTGCTGGTGCCTCACATGGCAGCCTCTGGCATCAGTGTATGAATATGTGTGTGTGAATGGGGAAATATAGTGTAAAGCACTTTGAGCTGTTGGTAAACTGGAAAAGCACTACACAAACGCAACACCTTTTATTATATGTCAGTGGCACTCCAGCGTTGGATTTTAAATGATGTACAAACGTGTGTATGGCACTCAAAGAGTTTATCCCAGCATTGATGTGTTTCATACGATCATTTCATTTGCAGCTCAGTAAACCTGTTAAAGTGTGCAGCACTCCATCAGTGAGCACCTGCTGAAGAAAAGATGAAGACTGAAAAAGAATTACAGCTTTCAGAGAGGATACAGGAAGTCACAGAAATGATTACACCCTGTTAGATCTGACCTGAAGGCTACCTGTAATTTGCTGACCATGTTGGAATATTTTGTGATGATGAAGAGATCATCAGTGTTATTCACTTCACCTGTCAGTGGTCAGAATATTATACCTGATCAGTGGATGTTAGTGATTTGATGCATGACATATAAACTTAAACCTATATATATATATATATATATATATATATATATATATATATATATATATATAAACATGTAAATGTGGTGCAAATGTGATATTTCACACAGTTATGTTATCTTGCTAGCTTTTATAACAGATATAAACAGTACAGACAGAAATAAAATGAGTTTTACTTGTTTCAGTAATGTGAGTAAACATGAACATAGAGATGCATTTTGAGTTGGCTCTCTGAAAAGAGACAAACTTCCCATCATTAATCAGCATCCACATGAATGCTGTCTGCTTAGATTTAGGATGAAGGGCTTGGTCTGCTCCTCTGCTATGAAAATCTTTTTCATCAAATGTTAAAAAAAAGAGTCAACTGGACTTGCTTGAGGTTTGTTGAAGATGTCTCACCTCTCATCCAAGAGGCTTCTTCAGTTCTAACTGACTGGTAGAGAGTCCAGATACTTATACTCCTGTTGGAACAAAAAACAAACGACTGAAACTATCAAAACAATAGATCTTGTTCGGAATCGTTACCATGAATGTGTAACCGTTGGATTATCCCTGATAGGAAGCTGCTGGTGAGGGAGCTGCTCATGTCTTCATGTCCTCATTGTGCTGCCCATCATATAATATAATATAATGTAAGCACTGAAAAACTCTGAAAAAAGTTGAAGCAAGCAAACTACAAGCAATGTTTGTGTCAATATGCTGAACATTGACTGTGGCAGGTGTCAAGGTGCATGTATTTGCATTTTAACTGAATTTGTTGATAGTTGGGGGAGTCGACAAACATGTTTCAGCTCCACCGTGCTGAGTCCTAGTCATTAATGAGTCATTTTTGAAACACACACAACACAGCATTCCTGGATCTTCTCTATATGAAAAGATAAAAGCTCACCTAAAATCTTTATTTTTCATAGTGAAGTTTTAAGAAGGATCACAGAAGAGTTCAGAGAAATAGTTCCTCTTGTGATCTTTTCAGAAATGTTTGGGCTTTCTTTAACACAGAGTCAGAATTCTTCTTCCAGTCCCGCTTACTGTCAAGATAAACACCAAGGTACTTATGAAACTGAACTATTTCTACCTCCTGCCACTTGATGATGACAGACGAGACACTCGCCTTATTCTTACTGAAGTTGATAACTAACTCTTTAGTTTAATCAACATTAATCTGTAGAAAATTGGCATCACAATAACAGGAAAAGAAATCAATCTCCCTTTTATAGGCCAAGTCATCACCCTTATTGATAAGACTGATAAGAACACTATCATCAGAAAATTTCTGCATATGGTAAATAGACTCAGTATGTCTGCAATCTCAGTATCTCAGAATTCCGGAAGTTCCATCTCTGAATTCTGAAGTTCCAAAGACAACAATCATGTCATAATCATAAGTTATATGATTGGAGACAAAACAGACACTCAGAATCAACCTTCTTCTGCCACCTGATTGGTTGGTTGATGTGGCACTATGGGCATAACGGTGAGCTGTGCTGAGTGAGCACAGGAGAAGAAGAGAGAGAGAGGGAATGTGATTGAGCCCAGGAGAAATGCTGAGAGTGAGCGGTTATCATTATTGAGCAGAGAATATATTTCGTTCAGGAATGTGGTGCAGATATAAGAGTTCAAAAGTTTTATTCTCATATGCACAGCAAAACAGATACAGTTATACTACACAGTGAAATTCTTATTCTGTTCATTCTCCCTAAAAAAAGATGACACATTAGAATAAATAAGAACAGGAGAAACAATAGTAATAAAAACAACACTAAACAATTAAAAGCAACAATACAATACCAACAATACAGTGTTCAATGTTATGAAGAGGTGCATGTGTTACGTGTGGCGAGTGTGAGTGTGAGTGATTCATTGAGAAGCCTGATGGCCTGTGGATAGAAGCTGTTTGCCAGCCTTGTGGTCCTGGACTTCAAACTCCTGTAACGTCTGCCTGATGGTTGCAGTGTGAAGAGTGAGTGTTGTGGGTGTCTGTTGTCTCTGATGAGGTTGTGTGTTCTTTCGAGGACTCTGGTTTTGTAAATATCTTGCAGTGAGGGGAACGCTGCTTCAGCAATGTGCTGTGAAGTCCTGATCACCCACTGGAGTGCCTTCCTGTCTTGTGCTGAGCAGTTTCCGTACCAGCTCATGATAGAGGCTGTAAGGACACTCTCGATAGTGCATCTGTAGAAGAAGCTGAGGATTTTGGGTATTGTGAGACCAGGTGAGGTCCTCGCTGATGTTGGTGCCAAGAACCTTGAAGGTTTTCACCCTCTCCACCTCAGTCTCATCAATATAATATACAGGGGTTTATGCGGCTCCTTTGTCCTTGTTCTTGGGTCGATGCAGAGCAGTGGATTAAACAGAGTGGCGACAACTTCCAGATCTCGCCGCCGAGCGGTC
>JAQQSB010001924.1:0-15000 GCA_029721515.1 Synanceia verrucosa | reverse complement strand
CTTAGGGAAGCTGTGGTGTGTAAATACAATTCATCAAACAATGTGTAATAATATATATGAAATGTGTTTCATATATATATTCAACAGTGTAAGGCCCATATTTATTAAACTTGCAGAAGTGATCCGTCCTTGCAGTGTCACTGCATGGTTTGTGTCCGGCCGCACATCTTGAATCCTCATGGTTTGTGATGGCGGAACAAGCAGCTGCATTCCTCTCTCTCTTACATCTTCTGGCATGTGAAAAATAGAAGAATAGATTGTCATCTGACTGCGGCAAAAGATGGTCGGTGGGGAATATTTCGAGATGGCATAATTTTTCAGGAGATAAAAATGTCCCTTTTGCACCATGACTTGGAATTGGTCTTCGATAACAAATTTGGTCACATCAACCCCATCAGTGACAGCCACAAAGACATTTGTTTTTGCGAATGTGGGCTTTGCAGCCCCAGCCCCAAACTCCCACTGGAGTACTTTCACCTCTTTCTGGATGTCCAGAATGTGGATCTGAAGAGGGGGCAGCCTCTCATACGGTTTTCTTGAACCGGCAAGCCTTTGAAATGCCATTCTGAAGAACGGAAACACAAAAATATGGTTTTATGAGACAAGGTGGCATCAATTAGATAACAGAAGAAACACAGTCATACATTTTGAGATAAGAGATAAGATTTAATAAGGACTTTATTTATCCCACAGGAAATTGTTGTGCCAGCGTTGCAATACACAGAAGCATACAAAAATAATAAGTAATCAAACAGGATAAAGAAATAACAGACTAACGCAAAGATAACAGAGTAGTATAAATAATAACTGTGAGATATAAGAATAAAAATAAAGAAGGAATATAAAAACAAAAATAACAGAGTACTAGAAACAGAGTAAAATTTGCCAGTATAGAGAAAATAAACATGACAGATAACGGCAGATAAGGTGTGGAATAGTAATAGATTTTATTTATAAAGCACTCTTTCTGAAAACTCAAGGAGTTTATAAAATGAATTTAAAATAAAATATTTTTTTCCCAGCAACCTATGGACAGATAAGAAAGTGTTCATGAAGAAAATTGATTCCCACTCCAAAACACTAGGAGGCAGTATGCTGCTTTTGCGCTGGGTCGCAGTCTACCATTGAATAAAGAATTGGTTCTGGATCCGGTTACACACGATCACGACACGGGGCGCCTGTGAAGAGCAATGGAGCGGCACGCAGATGCAGGTAAGATTCTACGGTAGTTACTATAAATTCATTGCTGTGACCAACTGTGTAAATGGATAATTCCATTCTTCAATTAAACTGAAAGCCGACGGTAGCAACAACGGTTCAGCCTTGTAATGGAACTGTTGCAGCAACCTTTAGCCGATTTTAGCTGTTAGCTTATTGACTAAGCTAGCAGCCAATGTTAGATGTTAGCTTAATGAGTGTTTGTATCGTGTCAGTGACGTTAATGACTCGGGTACATATGATATTTTTCTTTGTAGTACAGAGTAACAGACCGCTCATGGCTACCAGACTACCCGTCGGTTATTAACATGGTGTATCTGAACGAAGCGACTTGCTAGCTCGGACTGATGGCACAGTCTGTATGGCAGTTCTCACATAAAAAGAACCATTTAGTCTGAATAAAAATAGCATTTGCCAATTTCTGCTCACACTGGGGGGAAACTATTAAAGCAATTTATGTAACGGTTCACATTTTTATCGTTTGTGACCTTGACTGATGTTCAGTAAGCTAACTCCTACTCGACAATGTTACAGAGCTAACAGCAGCTACTGGTCTTTAATTTCATTTTTTGACGTTCGGGGGAAATATAGAAACAATAACTGAGCGAAATATACCATTAAGTAGGCTAATTAACTTTGGTTTAGCATTGGTTCTTTTGCAGAAAATTAAAAAATAGTAATTAGCCATTTGTTAAACGCTAGTGTAACGTCAGTCACCTACCTCGATTTTTCTCCTTCTGTGAAAGATTTGTGCGGGGCTGGTGGGACACTTTGTATTGTTTGTAAACAAAACGCAGGTGTCCTCATATTTTTAGTACTAGCCCCCAGCGACAGCCTCACCCTCTGATTGGTTCAGTCTGTAGTTGAGGCCTCAGAAGCCCCGTTTACATGGGTCCAAAAATCCTATTTACAATCTGACTGAAAGGTCAATCAGATTCAAAATGTCTCATGTAAACACCTTAGCCAATCTGATTCACCCGGATCGGATTGTATTTTGGGTTGGATTGTAAAAGGTAATCTACGCCGATTGATAATCCGCTCCATGCTCCATGTAAATGGCTGAGTGCAGCGGATTTTGTTCCTGCCGTGGAGGAAAGCAGCATAGGTGGGTCTAATGTAATGTATAATCTTTGTTACCCTTATCTGATGTTAGCTGAACGTTGTTTTTGTTGTAACATTACTCTTTTAATGAACCATGAGCCTGCAAAAAGATATGAATGAAGGAATTAATGAATAACGTTCTAGCATTAGCTAGCTTGTGTGTGTGTGTGTGCATGTGTTTTAGCTCATTCATTCATCATTCAACATTAACCATCTAAACACGATGGTGTTTGTTGTGACGGGACTGTGGTGTCTAGTCTAATGTAAATTCTTACATACACACACGCCGCAAAGATCATAACACTAGAATGAGTATATCTACTTAGCTACATCAGTAGATAAAACATGCAGCAAAACCACTCAGCCTTTTTAGCGAAGGCAGTCCAGCCAAGCGTTAGAGATGCGTTGTTAATACAATAAGCTATCATATCACATAAGTTTCTTAGGGTCAGCAGCCTCCTCCAACCAGTTTCTATTGCTGTCGTTCTCCTTCTGGCAAAAATTGTGGAGTGCACAGCATGTGGCAATCATCTTTGGTGTAAAGGTAAAGTGAAAGTCGCTTCTCTTCAGAAGAACCCTCCACCTTGCCTTTATCATCCCAAAAGTCATCCCAACACCTACCCTGGCTGAGCTGAGGTAGACACTCAAAGACTCCTCCTCTGGGGTTATGCGAGGGGAGTTTGGGTACCCCTTCATCAGCCAGTCTAGTAAGGGGTATGCAGGGTCACCGACAATTAGGAGAGGGATTTCCACTCCTTCAATTGTCCTCTCACACTAAAAAAGGGCAAAGGAAATAATAATTATTATTTTTATTATTACTAATTTATTTTTTAATGATTTAATATACATTTTGTGTAGTATCTATTTTTTAACTGGCCTTACCCTAGGCAGCAGGTGAGCCCTCTGGTACAGGTCTGACTGTTGCAGGACTCTCGCATCATGCTCACTTCCCGGCGTTTTGCAGCTAATGCTCCAGAAACTGGAGGAAAACATGAAAATTTCACAAGTGCTTTAAATTTCCACCATATATTCAGTATGATTTCATAACATTGAACAGAATATGTTTTTTTCTGTTTCCTTTATTAAATCCTATACACAGAGGTAAAAATATAGCCCTTCTTGAAGCAAAAATTATGGTCCTCAACAAAAACCATAGTGTGAATAATAACAGATGTCCTACCAGCATTTATCGTCGACCACAGCCTGCAACACATAGCTGGGACATCCCTTTCGATTAACAAAGTCCTTGTAGCCATCGGAGGGGGGTAGCACTGGAATATGGGACCCATCAATCAGTCCCATTATCTGAGGAATGTGATGCACAGACTCAAACCTATTAGAAAAGAGAAAAATAGGAAGTTGCATTCATCATACATAATCGGTACAATTACAGTCATATAGAACAATTCTGGAACTATACAAACCTGGTTGAAAATGAAATGAGGTGACCCTTAAATCAAGCATCTAACAATCTTGTCAGTGTAATGTCACACCCCTCATGATAAAACACCACTGAATCACTACTCACTATTACTAAATATCTAAACAAAAATACTTTCACTACATGATTGCAATTGAGATGTGTAGTATTTGTAATGATTTGAATAGTAATGAGTAATGTATTGGGTGATTTCACTACAGATCAACAATTTACTACATGGTGCTTGTTCAAATGTAAATATGTAAGCATTGTGTAATATTTCAATGATAAATGTGAAGGAATTAGCTATGAAATCAGTAGTGAATTTGATTGTAAAGTAATTTCCCAAAAGTCAATAGTGAGAGAGATATTAAGTAACAGTGGTACATGGATTTCAAGAGGCATCATGTAGTAGCCTAACTGTCAGTAGTAATACAGTAATATTGAAATCAATACCAAAAAATAAGTAATCAAGCTGGATTCAGAAGATGTTGAAACTTGGTTAAAAAAGTCTTCATAATATTCTCAGTTAAAACATTATTTTTTACAGGTGCTCATGATGGAAACAACAAAACTAGTGAGCATCTTAGTTGAATCTCTACATAGACTCTCATGTGTCAATGTGAGGCTATAAACAGAGATAATCTGATATCACCAAGTAATTAACAGTCCTGGACAAATGTACAGCATGAAAGCTGCACAGCACCTCCTACTGTGCTGGAACCGGCAACATCATGAATAATAATAGGATAATGAACTGTTTGTACGAAATAAAGTCCTTCTTATCTCCAGCTGTTCACCTCAATCCTCCAACAGCACTATAATACTATAAGATATATTTTTCTCTTTATTTTCAGAATGGCACTATTGAAGACTCACCCACTGCACCCTACACACACCTTCCTCCAATAAAGGTGAAGGTGTTATGCATGAAAGAGGTAAAAAAAAGTCCAGCGGTGGTCTTTTGATAAAGACAACTCTGCAAAGGCACTTTCGGTTTGCAGAAATTCATGGGTGGCCCTGAGCAACGGAAGCACCGTGCAAAAAATGGTGCTTTTCGAGGACCTGGCTGCCCAGGTGAAAGTGGGAAGAAGTTACCTAATACGTAACTATGGATTGTCAAAATATGGACTTCGTAAGTCCATGCTGTGTCAAAAGAACACCGCCATCTACCACTGTGCCCCTGTTGATGTGCCACCACACTTGTAGGAGCAGGGAAGAAACCTGCTGTACCCTTCCTCCACCACGGTGTCCATCAAGGACATCAAGCCTGGCATGGATGGCCTCATATCTTTTACAGGCCATGTGAACGAGGTACATTTATGTAGGAGAACAGTGCTTTGAATTCAGTTGCTCCACAAAGTCATGCTTGATCACATTTTGCACTTTGTATGACCTTTTCCAAAACTTTGTCCTTCATTGCATTTAGATGGGCAAAATGACGAAGCACATAAGACAACAGCGCACAGCCGTGTCAATGAGATACATCAGCATCAAGGAAGTAAGGAAGTGCTAAATGATGTGTTTGTTTCAAATATGAACCTCAGTTGTCACATTGTGAAAGTACTGATTTGTGGGTAAAATGCACATTTTGCATAAATTCAGGGTTTCATAATTTGCCTTGGGAGTTTGTTTCTGCGATGTAACAGTCGCTAAACACTGCCCATGCACTCTGATTTATGATTGCAGGAAGAAGGAGAGGTAAAAGTTTACCTCTGGGGAGAGGTGAACTTCAGGAAGCTTGCCCTCGAGGAGGGGATGCTGATCAAAATGACCCACATGACCGTGAGAAACTCTGCCGAACATGGGATATCTGTTCACACAACAGCTCACACAGAGATCTTGGTGAGTGTACGACTAATGTATTTCATTATTGTGTTGATGGCCAATTTATGATTCGCACTGATCATCACATAAGCAAGTCCATGCAGCAATAAACTGAATTGTACACTCACCAAGATCTCTGTGTGAGCTGTTGTGTGAACAGCTATCCCATGTTCGGCAGAGTTTCTCACGGTCATGTGGTTCATTTAAATTGTTGTGGGAATTTTCTGTCAGGATGTTTTAATTTCCACAGGGTTCTTTAACTACACAAGAGTCCGGTGAATAAACTTCACTGATTCAGTTGCCCAAAAGAGTTGCTCTTTTATTATCTGTCTGCAGAACAGAGATGATATTTCAAACACATACTGTAGCTCAAAGCATTGTGAGTGAATGCCCATACAGAATGTCAGGAAAAGCAGTATTTATGCACTTCTGATACATACATGTGTATGTGAGTTCCTGCTGACAAGCAATACCATCATAGTGAGAAACAAACATGCTGTATGTTTTAACGTAGACAGAGTCCACAAGTCTATCAGGCCTGATGGTGAGGAAAAGACATACTGCACACACACTGTTCTCTAAACAAGATAACTTCTGGCAACATCATCATGAGTTCAGACATAACAGCTCCTGACACATTCTGCTAAATTCCTATCACATTTCCTCCCTTTTGTTCCTACAGGAACACCAAAGTAAATACAAAGTTTACTGAAAGCATCAAACATCAGATTGAACCTTTTGCATGGTCTTAAGATCAAACATCATTAAGATGTCAGTAACAGAGAAAAAAAGTTGCATTTGTTCTCATCATCATCATCCTAAAACAGGATGAAAGAAAAGACTCAGAGTGAGAACCTGTTCCCGGGCCTATACAGGCCATCGGGCAGTCGCCTCACCAAGTCATTATAACTTTATGATTCTCAAATGTCCATGCTGTTAAACAAACAGATTCAATGCATCTCAGTTCTTCTCAGAGGTCACACCTATCAGTGGTTACACCGCAAATTCAGGCGAAAACCCTTTTCTAGGGAAAAATTCCTGAATGACCCTCTCATAGAGCCCAGAGGAGAAAAACCTCATTCATGACAGATGAGGGGAAAACACCTCCGTGGTCTCCATGGGAACGATCACCATTCTGGGCTTGCAGTGAACCTGGTTGTAACACAGAATAAACAGACATTAGATTCATCATAAAGGCATTATAATCACATGAATACTGATTCTTGTCCGCTGTTCTGGCATCATAGTTTCGTTGGAACAGAGCGTTTGCTTTCACCATCTGTTCAGTTGGTGACTTGGCACGTCACATGTAGCAGGGAGCGCTTTTACCTCCTCCTGATATTGTGGATCTCCAGGTGGTGGGTCAGTTGGAGCTGGTACTTTTGCAGTGGGACGTGTAGATTCATGTTGCTCTTTCTGCAACCTTCACTGTTGTGTGTGTCATGAGGAGGATCTGGAACAGGCTTCGCCAGCATCTGTGTTTCCATCTTTTCCTTCTGAAGTCTTTCACGACCACGTAGTCTCCTGGTTGGAGCCGATGCAGTGGACCTTCAGCTTGACCAGGGAGTGCAGCAGATACTTGTTGTCTCAGTGATGGCTCCCCTTTATTAACATCATTGCTCGTCGTCAGATCCTGGTGGTGGGATGGACAACAGTCCCTCCATTTCAGCTGAACACTGGGCCATCTTCTTTTCCAGTTGAAATCAATCTGACCCCTTTTGAGTTGCACTGGTTAAACTGGCTGTCTGTATCCTGGATGTCTCATTTCCACCTGCCTCCAGTGTGTCTGCAAAATACAATGATAGCAAAACAACACAACAAGCAACAATAGCAAACACAGATAAAACAATCCAGTAAGTGTTATTTCTACTCAAGATTTCCTGCTTTAATTTCAAAATAAAAGCCCTTCGGTGTTTTTGTCTGTTGATAGAACTGTGTTTATTAACATGAGACCTTTATTTTGACCTACCATATGTATAAGAATAAATACTCAGTGTAAGCTTGACCAGCTTTATGTAGAAAGACAATGAGCCAGCCCGATGTATAAAGTTTATTCTGAAGGACCAACTGGACTGATATCTGCATTCAATCTTCAGTCTTTTATAAACTTCACTAACATCCCACCTGTGAGACACTAATGAGTTTATATAGTGACCTTGCTGCTTTCAACACTACAGTTGTATATCAGAAACATTTAGCCTTGTTATACTTAAAATACATGGATAGCTCAAAGTCATTACCAAAAACCAATAATAACCATAACGCTAATGTGGCTGTCGATGAAATGGAGTTTGATACCCCTGTTCTAGTGGATATGGAGGCTTTAGCACACTGATTCAGGTGGTACCTCGTGTGTCCTCTGTCCAATCGGAGGGTCTCACACCCTTACCCGAATGTTGTCGTCGTCACCCTCTGTTGTCTCTCTTTTCCTGTACCTGTATGGAGAGATGCGAAGATTGCTCTTTTCCCAGTTAAGAAAAACATTAATATTAGACCATTTAATGACAGGATTGTTTGTATGGAGACAAACAAGTCAGTTTAAAACGTAAAGTAAAATTCATTTATTTATCATTTATTTTAATTTTTCATTTAGCAGAAGCGGACTGGACCGCACAGAAAATAGCTTCCATCAGATTATACGATGCATGAAGACATGTTGGGATTGATGTCTGCATCGTTGGTTCGACAAAAAAATCTGTGCAAATGACAAGTTTGCTCCACAATAAACACATTTATCCTCCCTTTTGTTTTCTTGTCATCGGGATCTGCACAGCACGACCAGCAGCTTCACTTACTGACTTCAGTTTGATTTAACAGAGGGTTGATCTCTGGCATGATCACTCAACACACACACACACACACACACACACACACACAGTGACCTCCACACCTCCATCGCTCTTATCTGTGATGTGTTTATGGACCCCAGAGAAGAAAAAGAAGAAAGCCATAAAACTGGCTCACAGATGTGAAAACACTCAGATTTTGTGAATGAAGTTCTCTATGTAATGTGAAATAAAAGGTTATGAGTATCTAAACATGATATGAGTTGGATAAAAATTAGTCCTCCAATGAAAAGATGAATTTTGATCCTTTTTTGACCCCTGAAGCAGTATGTGTCACTGAGTTACAAGTGAGTTGTTTTAAGATAAATTCTATCATGGAGCCACATTGCCATCTAGTGGACAATGAAGTTAAATCTTCCATATAATCTTTTGATATTTCATCTGTGAACTTTATGCAAAGCTGTGTTCAAAGTTAATAACTTAGTAATTATAATCTATTGTTTTTCTTTGTTAGCATGGTTGAATTAATCCTGTTTAATCTTGTTTAGTTTGGTAAACTACACAATGAGATGCATTACATCTTAAAGTTATGTGATAATAATCTGCTTATAACATTTGCTGAAAACTGGTGATTATCAAATGTCTCATCACGTGCTTAACACTAAGGTAATAATTTGTTTGGTTTATAGTGGGAAGTGAATATGTGATTCATAAGTTAACGAGTAGATTATATTCAATTCACTTACATATGAATTAAAAGTGAAAAGAGAGGAAGGACCGTTTAACTCCTCCCAATTCCACCACTTCTCAAGAATAATAGAAAACCAAAAATCTCCAGACTTCAGTTGTCTTTTA
Organism: Synanceia verrucosa; assembly: GCA_029721515.1. NCBI lineage: Eukaryota > Metazoa > Chordata > Actinopteri > Perciformes > Synanceiidae > Synanceia > Synanceia verrucosa. The sequence goes on along the minus strand of JAQQSB010001924.1, from coordinate 5,793 downwards.
ACTGTTGTCTTTCGTTTTTCTGGTCTTCATCTGTCTCATTAGTTCTTTTTTTATTCTCGCTCTCTGTTATTTGTTTATGTCTACGTGTTCATTTTTAACATCTGATCAGTCAACTTTAGTCTAAAAAGCAACAGTGCTTTCATTTCAATGTTTTCATTTCTTTTATTTGGAGTTAACGTTAAGACGATACCCTTCTGGCCAAACGAGATTTAATGAATGTATTATCTGAATAATTTGTACAACACCATCTGCCACCGAAAGCCAGTCAGCGTCCAGCCATCGCCACCAATGTGCGACCGAAGTCTCTCCGGTGACCAATAGGCCAGCTGATCAGCGACAACCCATCTCGCTCTCGTTCCACCCTGCCGACAGGCTTAACCTCCAGTCTGGACTGTGAATCTGAGAAGCACCAGAGCCCACTAAGCTGCCTTCTGGACCTGCCTGGAACCAGGAAAACCTGCACAAAGTAGGACGCTTCGGACTTTTTCTGATTCTTGAGTTGGTGTCAATCAAACTAAAATATCCACTTAATTTTTAACAGTAACAACAAATTACCTCTAGAAAAGAATTAACTTCTTCCCTTAGCACTACACACACACACACACACACACACACATATATATGAAGCAAATGCATCAAATTCCTGATTCAGAGTTTTATGATCTTATGATATCGGACTGATCGATCAAATAAGCTTAAACCTTTGATAAAAAGAGATGGTTCCCCTGATTCAACGAGCAAATCGCTGATTAATAATTAGTAGTTACTTCTGTTAATTGTTGGTAATTGATAATTCATTTATTAAAGCTACAATTCATGAGTTGAAAGAGCTAGCAAGATTTGAAAGTAGCACCTCCTCTCAGCCTCCCCTAACCTCCACACTCTCCTCCCATCAGTGCTCCGTCCAAAGCTCCACCCCTTCAAACTTGAACAGCAGCATTCAGCAGGGAGAGGAGAGCTGTTATGCTACATCACCACAGCTGTAAAACGTCCCGTTCAAAGCCAATATATCAACGTCATTTTGTCACCTTTATAATGCAGACAGTGATGATTATGACTGTGCAATATGGTCAAAATGTCATATCCTATAACCTCTTCAATACAAGCCACACCTACGACCAGCTTACACCCACAGAGAAGCTAACGTTAGCATCAGGCTAATACGCGCTACAACAGTAGGAAAGTTAGCAAACATTACATATTTCATGAAAATAATAACTCCTCCCTAAGCTAAACAAATAATTACCTGTCCAACAGGACGAAAGTAACTTCTGCATCACTTTTCAGTCCCTTCAGATGTCTCAGTGTCTCCACTGATGTTCACTCTGGTTTGTCCTCTTAGCTTTATCCAGAGTTTTGTCTTTCAGTCTTTTCTTCCTCCCTCTTTCTTCTCTTTGTCTGTTTAGCATGATGAGTCGTCAGAAGTAACACTGAAGTGGTATTTTTGGCTGCATTTTCTCTGACATTGTTCCCTACAGAAGGGATTTCCCTGCTATCTCTGTATTTCTGCAGATGAACTGTGTGTTTGATATTTCCAGCAACAGCGGGAGGAGGGAGGGACATGAGCAGGATGACACATGATTGGTTCTCTCATCTCGCTCTGAGTGTCAGTTGATTGGTCAGAGTTTTTACAGTCCTGTAGCTGCCACAGAGGTCTGATTCTTTCCCTTCCTTTTTCTGAACACATCATGTATTGACTGCTCTCAGGGTAGAAGGAGCATTTCACCCAGTAGAACAAAAAGTGTTTCTGAACAGCATCATGGATTGCAGCTTTAATATCTAAAAAGTGTGGTTTATGCTACATCACACATTTTCAACATTCAACTTTTAAATTAATTTCACACATTTTCAACATTCAACTTTTAAATTGAATTAAACAAATTATACATTCATATTTTTCAAAATTGATTCTACTCCACCTTCCCAAAACATTCAACCCAGCATTAGCAGATTAGCTTAAGCTAAGCAGCATTCAGCATGAGCAGTGTAGCTTCAGCTGACAGTATTCCCACACATTTTCAGTAGGAAATGCATATTTTAGTTGTTACTGTATTAATTCTTGGTGAGTGGCACTCTGGGTTTATTTGCATAACCTGGGAATAAATCTTCAGTCAAATCTGCTATTACTATGTCCAAATTCTCAGAGGTGTCAATGGATTCTACATCTGTATGGGTGGATGAGTTTTGCTGCAGGAGATGACATGTTTGATTTATAATATGTATGTTAGCGGAGAGCAGGAAGATGTGCAAGACAAGCAAGAGGGGATGCATTACATCCATACATACAGCTTTTCAATTCAATTCTTCTGCCTCTGTTATTGTTGTTGTTAGTTGTAGTTGATTATTTTGTGTAAATCAATCAATGAAATTGTTTTGTTTTGGGTTTTTTGTAGAAAGTGGTTATGACAATTGAGAGCTGACAGGAAAAAGGTAGATTAAAACTTGATTAACTGTTTAGTTGTTTGTGATTGAATGATGTATTATAAATGCCAGTTTAGTAGAAGCTTTACTCAGTATCATTTACAGTTAGTAGTAAGAAATCGTCATGATTATTTTATTGTTGTTATGATTTTATTCAGTATCCTTGACAAGTATTAGTGAGAAATTGTTGTGATTGTTTGCTTGACAAGTTCTATGTCCAGAGTTCAGTGTTAGTTTTAGCTAATTATGTATCAGAGCTATCATGCACACATGGAAAGTTTGAATACTGCAACCATCAAACTCAGTTCACCAAATTGGCCACGAGATGGAGCCAAGTTCGTTTGTGGTGGAGCAGGAGTATGTGGAGCATGAGTGGGTGGATCAGGAGTAGGTGGAGCATGAGTGGGTGGATCAGGAGTAGGTGGAGCATGAGTGGGTGGATCATGAGTGGGTGGACCAGGAGTGGGTGGAGCATGAGTGGGTGGACCAGGAGTAGGTGGAGCAGGAGTGGGTGGAGCAGAAGTAGGTGGATTGGGTGGATCATGAGTCGGTGGAGAATGAGTGGGTGGAACAGGAGTGGGTGGAACATGAGTGGGTGGATCATGAGTAGGTGGAGCATGAGTGGGTGGATCATGAGTAGGTGAACCAGGAGTGGGTGGATCATGAGTCGGTGGAGAATGAGTGGGTGGAACAGGAGTGGGTGGAGCATGAGTGGGTGGATCATGAGTAGGTGGAGCAGGAGTGGGTGGACCATGAGTAGGTGGACCAGGAGTAGGTGGAGCATGAGTGGATGGACCAGGAGTAGGTGGAGCAGGAGTGGGTGGAGCAGAAGTAGGTGGATCATGAGTCGGTGAAGTAGAAGTAGGTGGTACAAGAGTGGGTGGATCATGAGTAGGTGGAGTAGAAGTAGGTGGATCATGAGTCGGTGGAGTAGAAGTAGGTGGAGCAGGAGTGGGTGGATCAGGAGTAGGTGGACCAGGAGTGGGTGGAGCAGGAGTGGGTGGATCATGAGTGACGTAGTTAGTCACGCCTCTCAGAATGACCTTCACAATTCAGGTGAGCTTTGTTCAGTCTCTCAACCAGTACGGAGAAGGAAACTTGTCCCTGTAAGACAGCTGCAGTCTTACAAAGAGTGGAGTGTATCGTCTCCTCGGTGGGACAATCAGAACCAGAATTTCTTTCAGCACAAATAAGTACTTCTGAAGCACTTATAACTCTGCTCAGTCAAACCTCCACTACCATGGCGGGCAGCGCTAACAGGAAGGGTAGCTAGTCCAACCAGCTAACATGGAATGAGAGTACAATTACACTTTGCATGCAAACTCAAATAAATGTTAACACAATGCAGCCTTGACTTATTTCTTATTTTTGTAGGGTCAGTAAGCTCCCTGCAGAGGGAGCAGCTCAATACTGCAGAAATGACTACAAGAGCAGTGAACAACTAGTCAGTGGAGGCAGACAGGCTGATGAGTGCACAGAAAGAAGCTGACAGGGATCACTGAGCACAAAGACGCTCCCTGTAGCACATGAATAATCAGTCATTCATTTGTATAACATCAGTATTTATAATCAATAACTCTTAAGTTATTGATTCACACAGACACCATCCAGTTTTGTGGAAACAGGGAAAACTTGCAGATTTGATATGATAGGGTCTCTTAACCTAAGGCAGCTCTTGAGATTCTTGGACCTCGTGTCCAGTGATTCAATTTGCTTTATAGACACACACAAATCAAATAACCAACTTCTTTATAAAACTAGATGTTTATTTGACAAACTACATGACTAAACTACGAACAGAAACTATTTCACTACATTGTAGCATAAATAGTGTAGAGCAGATTAGTCAATCATTAATTAATATCAAATTATGTATTTATGAACAATAACAGTTTGAGAGGCATCAGAGAAGATTGTGAGTAATTTACTATTCAGAGTTGGTTTAGCATTTTATTGAAATCTTCTGAAGGCTGCTGACTGAGATAAGAATACATAGCTGGCGTCAAATAAATGCAAAGATAAAACTGTCTCTGCATGAAGGTGAATTGTGCCCGTGGAGACGGTAGGTAACGTTAACTTGTCATTATTTAGCAAGCTAGCATTATCTGTATTCTACCTTGTGTTTATGTCTGTGAAGTGACAGAATATTTGTCATAAATGGTCAAACTGTTTAGTGCAACATCGTCTGTCTTATGGTAATGTACTGCCTGTCTTATAGCAACATTTTTACGACCAAATTCATGTTTATTAGTTTGCTAATCGCGAGTAAAGCTAATAGCTAATTAGCCTACTTGCTAGGTCTTTGCCTTGACTGCAACATCTAAATAGAGGAAATTGCCCCTCCAATTATGTACATAATTATTGTATCTGTGTTTATACAGCTAAGTTGACATGAAGGCTAAACGTAAAAAAATATATGGTCTACATGTAGCTGTATATATAGTGGGTTTTCCCAGCGCTTCACTAGCGCAGCACAGCAGCACCAGAGAGAAGTGGGTGTAAAGTGGAAGGCGTAGGTCGCACCGGAGCCAGGTCACACCAACCAATAGAAACTCTTCTGTCATCCACCAGCGTAGGCCCCGCCCACTGAGTGCAGTGAAATTCACAAGTAAAACTTTTCAACTTGTAAGCAAAGAGCACTGATTTATAAGCAAAATGACTGTATGTTTTTACTCACAAACATGAGTTTTGATTTTAGTTGAAGAAATATGTTCTAAAAAAATATTTTTGTAAAATTACAACCTGTTCTGTTTTGATCTCAAAAAAATATTTTTTGTTTGTCACTTATTCTCTTTTGCTCTCAAATCTCTTTTGAGTTTCTCTCCATAGAACACCATGGCAAGTCCACAACTACAACAGTCATGTAGTGTGAACGGCATAATTTACTGAATATTACTGATCACAAAACTAGGTTACTGATTTCAGATTAGCTGGTTAATTAAACGTGTAAACCATCGTCCCTGGGTGGGCTTGAACCACCAACCTTTCAGTTAACAGATGAACACGCTGGCCGACTGCACCACAGAGACTTCAAAAGCCAATGTTAGCATGTTAGCATTAGCCCATACACTAAACACTACACATGATGAGCCTGCTAGTTATTGTTACCGATGATGGACTTGAACATACTTCACCAAACAAAGTTTGGAGGAGATGGAGCTCATCCTGTTCCAGTCTGGCTGCCTTGTTAGGACAAGATCTCCTCAGCTCTCTGCTAACCTGCTCTGCAGTGATGGTGGTGGACGGAGGACTAACACATCAGTCCCATCTGGTCTAGTGGTTTGGATCAGTGGTTTTCATGCTGGTGGCTGGGGTTTAACTCCCTCTAGAGGAATGACTGTTTTATAGCAGCAGTAGCTCAGTCTATGGAGA
>JAQQSB010001923.1:0-11899 GCA_029721515.1 Synanceia verrucosa | reverse complement strand
GTTTTTTTGGGCCTTAAGGATCACGCATCATTAGATGGAGCTTGATGCATACATGCATGTCCGATCCCTAAAAAAAAAACCTCTCTCTCGCTCCCAATATTTCCAATCCTTGGTCATGTTTACATGACATGTTTCAAAGACATCAGTGTATTGTTGTACATATACATGGGAGAAAGTACATACAAAAATTGTAATTTCCAACAGTAGACAAGCAACATTTATGTGTATTTTTAAATTTACACACTGTCAGTAAGCAGGGGTAGATTTTATAAGTAGCTACTTGAAGATCTGTGCTAATTTGATGAATACAGAATCCATCAAATTAGCTAAGCTGACTCAAACTTTGACATTTTAACATAGCACAACTGACATATACAAGGCATACTATAAACTTATTTGGGAATGTGATTTTCTTTTCTCCTAATCCTGCCCCTTTCAAGGGCTCTTTCTTTTCCTGGATGGACTTTGTGGCGTTATAGTTCTTTCTTTTGGCCAAACAGAGGAAAAGGTGTGTGTATGTGGTCTTTCTCTTTTTTGTATTAATGGCTGGTGGGGTTTGACCTCTGTGGTAAAACCTCATGCAGGGTAAGGACTGAACAGCCTCAAAACCTCCAGCTGGAAGAAATAAAGAAAAAAAGTAAAGGGAAATTGAATTCAACTGAAACTTTATTTTGAATATGTTCAAAAAGAACCAGAATGAAAAAAATAAAACAAAAATGATAGCGATATAGTTATAAAAAAAAAACATCTAGACAGAAATGGCGAGATAAACATATACAGCCCAACAATTCCTTGGATTATTGGATAGTTTTTGTTTAGAAATTAAAATGAAGGCACAATAGCAAGATAGCATAATGAAATTTAAATTATGATATTCCCATAACATTGATGGTAGGATCAGGATCATGCTGAATTAATAGTAGTGTCAATATATCTATGAAAAGTATACAAGGTCTAAGGGGGAGGAATTGATCCTCACCAGAGGAGTTCTAAGAGAGTAGATGTCTTTTCCTGTATTCTGGTACCTTTAAATAGGTCGTTTGATAGCCACTTTTAACTGCCTACACAAGCATGAGAAATGTATAACTTAAAAATTGTAATGACAATTGTATCATCATAATTGTCATTATTATAAATTATAATAATATATTGGTCAAGAGGAAGTGTTGGCATCAGTTTATATATTAAAAAGCTAAAAAGTGCAGAAATGGATTGGTAACAGCATACAGTATGTATACAGCAGAATGCATAGAGATGTCCACACATGCGCCCAAGATCCACATTAACAGGCTCGTAGACCAGATTTTCAGGCTTAAGTAGCGCCCATTTTCACATGAATATGTATGTGTGAGTGAAGACAGTGTACAAAGAAAAGCCTCACAAGTATGTTCTCGCCCTTTAGCATATGATAATATTGTGGTGGCTCACGATCTGTGAACAGCACAAAATGTCTCTTGAGCTGTAACGATTTCATTTACAATAAATCAGACCTGCAGCTACTTGCATGTTAGCTTGCAAGCTTGAAATCTTACATCAGCGTTAGGGCGATCAAGAGGAAAAAGTGTCATCATCATTGTTGTTGTTGTTGGCGAGCGTGGTCGGAGAAAGACTTGAGTCAAAACCTGCTGTTTGCAGCTGATTTTGTTGCCGTTCCAGGGCAGCTGTGGCCTCCCTCACAGCTCTGGCACAGATTTCAACATGGTGGGGAAGTTCCGCTGTTTCTGACATACACCACACAGTCTATGGTACCAACATGACCTTCTCACTCTCCTCTTGTCTCTCTTCTTGCTCCAGTGTTGAATATGCACACCGCCTCCTATCATTATTAGTTGCGTAACACGGTCAGTCAGACTGAGGGCAGTCAGAGGCCGCTGGCGTTACTCTCCTGTGGGATTCAGAATAAAAATTGATTTATTACTCATTTTATTCATGAGTCAAAAAAATGCAGCTATAAATGAAAAAGCATTTCTGTTAACGTATTTTAATTTGAATTATGGTACAGATTCGCTTCCATATCCTAGTTAACTGAGTGAGAGAGTGAACAAGACAACAGTTCTTATTTAGTGGGGAAAAAAGTTAAGACTCTTTTTTTGCTGACTAACCTAGCAAAGCGTTATGGATTAGCGACCGTTAGCAACATTGCTAACATTAGCTAACAAAGTAGGAAAAAGAAATGCTGCTTTGAGGTGTGAAGCACACCAGTTATCACAACATATTTTTGTTGATTTAAACCACTGATCCTGTGTTTTCAATTCATTTTTACCACTTATTTACTGTTAAAAAGTTATCTGTTGAGAGAGACAACACTTACCTCTCTAAGACTCAGAGCGTGAAGCAGCTCCGAAGTGACACAGCAGAATTACAGCTGAGGCGTTCAAGGACACTGGGAGACTGACGGTGAGGGACGTTGTAGATCATGGCTAACATTACTGTCTTTAAGAGGCTGTAGGAGGCTAAATGTCAAAGCTATTGAAGCTACTGCAACCATATGAAAGTAGAAAAACTAACAGACGGACAAAAAAGACGAGTGTGCAGGCAGACACTGTGGACAAGTGTGGTGGATGTCAGACATTATTTCATTCAATATTATGTGAACGCTATCAAACCCTTTCAATCATTCTAAAGATTCATTTATTAAAGTATTCACTCATTAACTCGACTCTTGGATCTGATGTCAAATCAAAGGTGAATGACAAGCATCATGAATAGTAGATTAGATCAAGTTAAATAAAGAATTAACAAATCTCAAACACATTCTATTCAGTTACCTTTTAGACACACAACACATCAAAATTAAGGAACAGATATCAATTATGAAACAAATGTGCCCCTCAATAGTTCCAAGTGTAGCCTGCACTGTCCATGCTCTTCAATGGGACAGACTGCAGTGAGTGCGCATTTAAGAGGTAAATATTAAAATTAACCGTAATAAGTCAACATTTGCAACTCTTATTAGATTACTGTGTACACGTCAAAGTCACTTGCGTATATTGAGTGCCTGTATGACAAATAAAAGTGAAATATGACAAGTTTGTCTGGTTGTGTTCTTGGAGGGAAAACTTTGCTCGCTTCACTAACTGGATAATAAGGAACTATATCGTAACCTGATGCAAAGTGATCTCTTATTTAGCAACATGAGGCTATTCTCGAACACTTTCTGAGATTGGACAATGATGATAAATTATGGTTTTCATTCAGAGATTTTATGTGGGGAATTTAAATAAATGTCACAACCGTGTGTGTGTGTGTGTGTGTGTTTGTGTGTGAAAACAAGAAAAAAAAAATCAAAAAATTATGAGAAGGCTCAAAATAAACTGATATTGTAAAACCAGACGTGTTTGTCATCAATAACGTGTATGCATGTATAATGTATGAATTAATGTCAATTGAGTGAGAGTTGACTGTTACCACCAATGCTATTGAACAATAAGATACATACAAAACATTACATATAAACACATTTAATAAAATCATATGTCAAATGCAGGCAGCTATTATCATAAAAATATTAAAAAATAAAATAAAAAATAAAAAAAAATCGATCCCAATTCCTGACTAAAAACGTAATTACATTTGGGACATACATTTTACATATAAAGGGTCCCCTCGATATCAATAACACACGTATTGCCATTAAACTGGTTGATATTTTATCATTTTACCTCGGTGAGTGCTTGCCTTGTGGCCATAGAAGTGAGAGCGGCGTCCGGCGTGACGAAGCGGCCATGTTGGAACTATTGAGAGTTCCATAACCCGGAAGTGGGGTCCGCTGAGCTGTACAGCGTATGCCTATGGGAGTGTCGCCACTCTGTTTAATCCACTGCTCTGGTTTCTACTTCACAACTATAATGTTGAAAAACAGCAAGATCACTCTATAAACTCATTATATCTCACAAATAAAATGTCAGCAAAGTCCATAAAGAGCTAAAGGTTGAACTCAGACATCCGTCAGTTTTCGTTCTTCCTCCTATTATGCTCTGCAGTATTGGTAGAGGAGAACAATTGATCAATTTACAGTCATATCAATAAGTATCATGAACAGTGTTAACATAGATAATATATCAATGACAGCTCTGCAGTCTGCAACTTGTCATACCACATCAAGCCAGCCAAGCTACACTAGGGATTTATTCTTATACTTTTATTATGTCAAAATAAAAGCCTTAACAAACGGGATTCTATAAACCGGCAAACACCGGGGGCTTTTATTTTGAAAATAACACAGGAAGTTCTGAGTAAAAACTGACACTTATCAGAGCCAGACCTGTACAACAGCGGAAGGCAGCAGTGTTCCTAAACAGGGCAGATCAAAATGATGATTTATTGTAATCATTTCACCATGGTGATGCTTATTTAATACTTGTAACAATAACTAATATTAGTTTCACACTTATAAATGCACTGACAGATTTAACACTCTGTCGTCTCTGCCGCTCAGACCAGCTGGTCCTAGCTGCACTGTGTGTGTGCATGTATGTGTGGGTGTGTATGCGTAGGTGTGTGTGGGTGTGCGTGTGTGCATGGGTGTGATGATCATCAATCACTGTGTGATTGATGTGTCATCAATCACACAGTGATGCTGTGTTGATGGAGGTGCATGAATATCACCTAATTCTGCTGGCCACCCCGACATAATTTCAACACCCCTTGGGCCAGGGCCACCCCTATGAAAAAGTCTAGACACGCCCCTGGTGTTTCTACCATCCACATTAAATGTGTGCCTGTCCAAGATTCATGTTGCAAACGCACACACCGAAGCATGCACTTTGTGCTTCGCTGTGAAGATTAAATCAGAGTTCGGGGCTTTTATTTTGAAAGGACAGTCATAGCCACAGCTTCCTGTGAGGAAACAGCTGCCCCTCTGGAGTTTGGGGCTTTATTTTGAAAAATGAGTCTGGTTCAGAGCAGTTAATCCTATGTGGATCCCCCACCTGACACGCATCAACATCCATTCACACTCTGCCACTGATTATAAGCTGACCTGTCAAATTACCTCTCGTTAAAAAAACTGTAAAGAGTAGAGCTTAGATTTTTGGATGTGAATGATGCTATATTCATGGAGGTGCATGCACATCACCTAATTCTGCTGTCCACCCCTGCATGGCTTTGACACCCCGTTAAGGCACCCTGTGAAAAAGTCTGAGCACGCCCCTGCTCTGTCTCCCACACTGGCTCTCACTGCCTGCCACTGATTTCAAGCTGAGTTGGACCTGTCGAACTCCTCTGAATAAATCAAAAACCGTAAGGAGTACGGCTTTGAGGTTTGGACGAGAGGCGGCAGGAGCTCGCGATGATAGCAGAGCTGTAAATTTTATGTCTCTAACCCACTCAGAAGGCCGACAGCGGCAGGTTAAACACAAGAGGTTTCTCTGCTTTCTCACACCTTTTCCTCTGAAAAATAAAACAGGACCCTATGGAGGGATTTTGGGAGGTGCTGCCCTAATTAAGGGTCTGAAGCCCAAATTATAAATCTCACAGACACCACAGACACATTGTTACGACTGCGATTTAAATATATTTTACGACGATTTAGAAGCTGTCCTCCACTCTAGGTGTGTAGTTCTCCCACTCTAGTGCACGCAATAGACACCCATGTTTACCACTAAGGGACAGCACATGACTTTTCAGGGAAATTGTGATGAAGGTCTGGATTTCTTACTTACAAAATGCAAAGCAATAACCAAGTGTGTCATGTCTTTGGGTTAAAAGATTTGTATGTTTCATAAGATGAATAAGCTAGTTAAAAAGTTATAAATATGTTTATTTCATGATGCAATGTGTTAAAATGTTTTGCGTAAAATCGTCAGAGTGACACCTCTTCACCTGTGAGGATCGTTTGGTTTTCCAGAGTGAGTGTTCTATACGTTTATAGTGGATCTTTGACATATCTCCGGTGAAAGTACAGTCATGGAAAAAATTATTAGACCACCCTTGTTTTCTTCAATTTCTTGTTAGTTTTAATGCCTGGCTCAACTAAAGGTACATTTGTTTGGACAATTATAATGATAACAACAAAAATAGCTCATGAGAGTTTAATTTAAGAACTAAGGATTATTCATTTTCCATGGTTTTCTTGATAATAACCAAAATTACTTAAATTCTTACATCAATAGCTATGGCATTGTACCGCCAAAAACACTACTTTTAAGCATTCCATGTTTTCTTTTCTGTTTGCTTTAAACACATGATACACACAAGAGTTAATACTTGATTGCATAACCATTGTTTTTGATGACTGCAGCCATGCGTCTTGGCATGCTCTCCACCAGCTTCTGACATTGTTCTGCTGTCACAGCAGCCCATTCCTGTTGGACAAATTCAAACAAATTTTCTTTGTTTTTGGGCTTGTGGTTCTCCATTTTGAGTTTGATGATTTTCCACAGGTTTTCAATTGGATTAAGATCTGGTGATTGAGCAGGCCAAGGCATGGTGCGAATGTTGTGGTTCTCCATCCAGGCTTTAACTGACCTTTGCTGTGTGGCAAGGGGCATTGTCTTGTTGGAAAATCCAGTCATTCGAGGCAGGAAAGAGTTTTCCAGCTGATGGAAGAAGACTGTTTTCAAGGGTAGTCCTGTACTTGACCTGGTTCATTCGGCCTTCACACAATTGCATTTGCCCTGTTCCACTTAGACTGAAACAACCCCAGATCATGACTGATCCACCCCCATGTTTTACTGTAGGGGCAAGACAGTCTGGGTTGTAAGCTTCTCCAGGCTTCCTCCTAACCAGTAAGTTGGCTGGAGTGGGCATCAATTCAAAGTGGATTCATCACTGAAGAGAACCTTAGCCCAATCATCAACAGTCCAATCCTTGTGGTCTCGAGCAAAGAGTAACCGGGCCTTCCTCTGCCTTTCATTGATGAAGGGCTTCTTGCGTGCTCTGTGTGACTTCAAACCAGCTTCAACAAGTCGGTTTCGAACTGTCCTTGCCGAGCAAGTCACATTTCTCGACAGTGCCCACTCATTTTTAAGGTCCCTGGAGGTCTGGCTGACGATTCCTGACACAGGAACGGATGAGTGCACGGTCATCTCGTGGGGTAGAAAGATGTTTCCTGCCACGGCCAGGTAGCAATTTGGTAGTGCCATGTTCAGCTTGTTTTTTTTGTTGGAATGAACGGCTGTCTTGGAGATCTTCAGTTTTTAGCTACCTGTCTCTCACTCATGCCAATTTCCAGCAGTGCCAAGATGGCTGCCTTTGTTGCTTCACATAATTCTTTTGTTTTTCGGCATTATGTGAGAGCTGACAACTTCTGAGTTGTGCTACGGCTTGAATGTAAGCAGGAAACCACTCTAGGCCTTTGCATGTGCAGTGCTGCTTGTGACATGAAATGGCCTCTTATATACCCTGGGAATCAATTAAGCTTAAGAATGTCAAATAGAACATAAAGTATTATGTGACCAGCTGCATTTTTGTTGTGTTCTTTGTATTATACGTTTAGTGGTACCAGATATTAGAATGAACAAGAAATTGAAGAAAACAAGGGTGGTCTAATAATTTTTTCCATGACTGTAAACATTAAGTCTGAGAATGACTCATAAATACGCTGAATGTGTTCTAAACGTTTGAACCTTAGGAAACTTTCGTCTTTGTAAGTATTTGTATGTTCAGAGACATTAGTTTGAGGTCACAATTATATTTTATTTGAAAGCTCAATGTAAACGGGTGATTGTTGATACAGCTATCTATGTTGTGTTTAGCATAAATAAGCTAGCTACCTGTATTTTGCACAATGGTGCTCAGTGCACAGTGAAATGTATATTTTTTCTGTATCTTTCAGTTACATTAACTTGTTTACTACAAGAGACCTCCATAAAAGCAAGAAAAGAACGCCTTGTGTGCAGAGTTTCTTCATTAGTTCGCTGGCTGTCTAGCTTCACATAGTCACGTGTCGTGAGGACAGCACAAAGTGGAGCCCCATAAAATTGTCCTGGTGTATCAGCACTGACATAAAATAGTGGTGTGAATATGGTTGAGAGGAAAAAAACATCAAAGGAGCACTGGGGTTCTTCTTTGAGCCAAGGATCCACAATACTGGGAAAATTCATACCTCAGAAACATCGAAGGACTACAAGACACACACACACACACACACACACACACACACGTTGTTGAAGGGTACAATGACTCGCTACTCAGAGACTGACAGATTGACATGGAAACAATTCATGCCGAGTCATGTCAACCAAAGCTGTCCAGAGATGTCCACACATTTCCAAAGATGACCACTGATGTCAGAGAGAGAGAGAGACCGGCGATGAAGCGACTCAAGCTGAAGTCGCCTCCATGGGATCCAGCAGATCCAAGCACCCGAGGTCCAGACAGAACCTGCAGCCACTCCTCACTGCTCAACACCTTCCATCTATCTACGAGCAGTGATATGATACACCTACTGTACATCTTCACATGTTAAAGAGTTTGATGATTAGATACTAAATTAACTGGCCAAATTTAGAGTTTATCTAGAGAACTTAATAATACTGAATAATAAACAGTACAACTCTTAATGTGGTTCATAGATATCAATCACTGAATCTAACTGGTCACACTGAAATAATTAATCATTTGTTCATCCATCTTTCCTTTATTTTATCATTCATTCTATTATGGTCACATTGAATTAATACCATTTATTCATCCATCAATCTTCCTGCATTCCATCCATCCATCCATTATCTACCACTTATCCTCATAGGGTCGCGGGGGGGCTGGAGCCTATCCCAGCTGTCTTAGGGTGGAAGGCAGGGTACACCCTGGACAAGTCGCCACCTCATCGCAGGACACATAGAGACAGACAACCATTCGCACTCACATTCACACCCACAGTCAATTTAAATTAGCCAATTAACCTAATCCCCATGCATGTTTTTGGATGGTGGGAGGAAGCCGGAGTACCCGGAGAGAACCCACGCAGACATGGGGAGAACATGCAAACTCCACACAGAAAGGTCCCGGGCCCGGGATTCGAACCCGGTAAAACTTGGTTAGAGATGCCACGAAGTAGGTGGCAGTGCCTTAACCGTATGTGTGTTGATGGGCACAGGGGCCAATTCTTCCTGCATTCCGTTATTTTCTATTTTCTATTTTATTATTTCTGTTAGTCTGGTCATTTAGTTTGTCAAATTAATCATTTATTATTAATTATTTTCTTTTACAGTAGGAGTCTGGTTATAGTTTGTCAAATAAACTTCTCATTTATAATATATATATATATATATATATATATATATATATATATATATATATATATATCGTTTGGTCCGCTTTAAATGGACCAAACGAGGACAGTGTGAAAGTGACCTTAGTGACTATAAAGTCCTTGCTGTGACCTGTAACTGTGACTGTGTAAACGGATAATTCTATTCTTCAATTCAACTGACAGTTCAATGGAACTGTTGCACTGAACGTAGTCTAATGTTAGTAGGGCTGCCACAAACGATTATTTTGATAATCGACTAATCACCGATTATTTTTTTCGATCAGTCGACTAATCGGGTCATACTTAAATTGAGTGTCAAACATACAGCTTATCACACCAGCATGCAGCTGCTCTTATATAACCATCATTAGTTTTCAGCTTGAAGTGTTTAAGGTATATGCTAACTAAAAATAAAGACAATTAAGATGATAATTCATTAAACCTTTAATGAAATATGCAGTTTGTAGCACAAACAATTCTTTAACTGTGTAGCATAAAGTGCATAAAATAAGGATAAGGCACTGGCCTAAACAACACAAAAATAAATACCATTTTTTTTTAGGTTTTTCTTTACTTCATTTGTCTCTGACATCAAACATAGCTACATTTGAATAAAATGAGGTAGGTATCTGAAACTAAGGAATTATTCACAATAATGAAGTTTTGGTCTCACTGACTCAAGATAACAACAAATATAACAACATCTTCAGGAGTCAAAAACTTCAGCTTTCTGTATCTGGAGTCCAAGGCTGCAAGAATAACTGGATTTTCTTTGTCTGCTGAGAGAGAGCAAATACTCCCCCATCTCTGTGTTATCCCCTCTTCTGCACTGGTAATGAAAGCTTTTCCTGAGCTTGTCTCAAACTGGCTTTGGTGTACAGCCTGTGTCAGCCCTTTGACCACCTGTGGAAGACCTGAAATGGTTGTGTACTGCTGTCCACTAAGGTAAAAAGTAGCGGTCTCAAAAGGTGCCAACCCTTGCTTCAGTTCTTCAAGCAGCAGCAGCAGTTCTACTAGCCAGCTCGCTTCTCATAAAGTGCTCCACTAGCTGCCTGGCAGTGCCTAGTGCTCTGCTGATGGTGGTTTCTTTGAGAGCAGTGTTGACGATGAGCTGGAGTGTGTGTCCAGCACAGCGGATAGAGGCCATCCATGTTTTTCTTCAAGCAGTCACATTGCTGCCACCATATTTGAGCCACTGTCATGAACCTCTGCTTTTATTTTGGTGGGCAAGATGTCTCTTCCATCCATGTCATTATATGTGCACCAGTATGCCTCTCCTCAAGAGGCATGGTGGAAAGGTTGAAGGTCTTCATCTTCCAATCTTCACTCAGGAAATGGCAAGACACACCAAGCCTCTGTTGCACGACTGGTCCACACATCAGCAGTCAGAGTGAGGAAACTTTTGACACCCCTGAGAGTCTCCTTTACCTGAAAGACATGAGATGATTTGGAAGAATAGTAAGCATTAGGAATAAAATTATATACAGTATTTTTTCATTATTAACAATATTTGTCAGTTTATGCATAAAGCTTTAAATTTATTTACAAATTCAATAATTCAGTTATCAGATTCAGTGAAGTAGGTTAAATATTAAACATTCAACATGTAAGTCAACCAGTAAAAAGTGCCTCAACCAAGATTAATTTATTAGTTGCTCAGTCAACAAGTTCTTAATATTATTTCATCATGACATTTGTAAAATTCTTAATTGCTGTGAGACAGAGTGAGAGCTCTATGATCTTTTGATTCTTATGTCTTTGAATGTTGCTTGTTTATTAAATCATTTAATCATTTATTTATTTTACTGTGTTACTGTTGCTTGGGCAATACATTTTAATATATCTGCCTGGTAGGTAGTTGTCATGATAATCCGAGTTGAACTGTTTGATCATCTCTTTAAACCCTTCATCGTCCACCATGGACAGGGGTCTCATGTCCGTCACCAACATGTTCAGTATGGACTCGGTCAGGACATTTGCTTGCTGAGGTGTGCATGTAGCTGGCTTTGTAACGAAGCTGTCCTTTGAAGAACATACTTTTTTAGCACTGAAACATAACGTTTGAAAACATTAGCGTTACCACATTTCCTATTCAAATACATCACTGTTATAACGTCACAGAAAACATATGAAATGTGTGTTCTAAGGCTAATGAATAAAATCCTCACCGCTAATGTTAACGTTTACAGCTATCAATACGAGCAAGTCTCTATTTACGCTAATGTTAGCAGCTAACTAGCCAGTTATCTTACCGAGACGACAGTCCCTCTTCATCGTTGTCACAATCAGCCACAACGTGCTTCCTTTTCAGGTGCTCATGCATCGTAGTTGTGCTGCCGTGGAAGTGGAAGGAAGTGCCGCAGCAGTTTTGAGAGAAAACAGAGTTAAAAAAAAAAAAAAAGAAAAATGACGTGTCGACTTTTAAATTATAGTCTACATAATCGTGACTAGTCGACTAATCATGGCCGCCCTAGTGACGACGTGCTTTGTTGACGATGTGTTTCACACGTTTATTTTGTTAGTAATTCTGACATACGCCGTTGTCACGTCGCCGTCAATATACGTCCTTTCAATGCACTCGCCGTGAAGTCACCGCTATCTCTCATCTGCTGTCCCATTCACTCCCCATTCAAAAATCCACACGATGAGGCGGCGACGTAGGGTAGGCTGCTCCTTCTCCTTCTCATCTTTAAATTGACACTA
>JAQQSB010000900.1:70000-76985 GCA_029721515.1 Synanceia verrucosa | reverse complement strand
GGCGGCCTCCGCCTTGGTACCGCTGGGGCAGACGGGCGCTCGGCCTCGCTGGCGCTTGGCGGAGGAACCCACCGCCAGGGCGCCGGGCACTAGGGGCCGGGCCGGGCAGGGGCCCTCCGCTGGAGGGTCTCGCTTCCAATCGGTCAGCGCAAAAAGAGCAAGCCCCAAAGGCGAGAGAGGCCGGCAGAGCGCCACGGTATCCATCCGCCTCACTCGCCTCTTTGCTCGGCTCGCCGAGGGCATTCGCCTCCTTGACTCTCTCTCTGAGGGGTGCGTTCTCAAAACGCGCTTCTCAACAACGGGCTGGATGTCTCTCGCAATGGGCGGGTTTTGGGCGGGTGGGCGGGGCCGCAGGAAGACAGCACCTGCTGCCGATGCACCTGTCGGCCACATCGGGCGCCCTGGTGATGTAAAGCGGGACTTTGGAAAATTTTTCGCACTCTCCTCGCCCCCCCTGGTGATGCGCCGAGTTTTCAGAATCTCCGGGGTTGGACAAACAGTGCAGGTTAGCTCCTTGACTCTCTCTTGAGGCACACGCTCGGAAACGCCTCCCTGAAAAAGGGTTTGAGGTCTCTTGGCAATAAACGGTTAAAGGGCGCTGGGGAGCGCGGGTGAAAAGCCTCTGCCCGCGCTCCCTGTCGCCTCTTGGTGCCCCCCGGTAGTCCAAAGTGTGGGACTTTGGAAAATTTTCTTCACCCTCTCCTCGTGTTCCTGGTGACGCCCAGGGGCTGCCTCTCACCCACGCCCACAATTGCGGGGGATTTTAAATTTTGACCTCCAGGCGGACTCCCCGGGCTTCCCGCTGAGCGCTGGCGGAAGGGGGCGATCTCGGCGGGCACCTCACCGCGAACACCCGGTCCCGGCCTGAGCTCCAGCAACGGAGAACCAAGACTCAGGGTGCTCGAGGTGTACGCCCGACTCGACCCTGGGTCGGACAAAGGCTCGCCCCTTCCCTCCTTGACTCTCTCTGAGGGGTACGCTCACAAAAAGCACTCTCTCAACAACGGGCTGGAAGTCTCTTGGCAGTGGGCATGTTTTGGGCGAATGGTAAAATCGGGTTCTGCCAACGCCCAATTTGCCCACGTTGTTGCCCCCTGGGGATGTAAAACGTGGACTTTGAAATATTGTCGCACTCTGCCCGGCATGGGGAGCACCCAGGCGGGCACCTCACCGCGAACACCCGGTCCCGGCCTGGAGCTCCAGCAACGGAGAACCAAGACTCAGGGTGCTCGGGGTGTACGCCCGACCCTACCCTGGGTCGGACAAAGGCTCGCCCTTCCCTCCTTGACTCTCTCTGAGGGGTACGCTCACAAAAAAGCACTCTCTCAACAACGGGCTGGAAGTCTCTTGGCAGTGGGCATGTTTTGGGCGAAGGGTAAAAGGGTTTCTGCCAACGCCCCATTCGCCCACTTTGTTGCCCCTGGTGATGTAAAACGTGGACTTTGAAATATTTTCGCACTCTGCCCGGGCATGGGGAGCCCCCAGGCGGGCACCTCACCGCTAATACCCGGTCCCGGCCTGAGCTCCAACGGAGAACCAAGACTCAGGGTGCTCGAGGTGTACGCCCGACTCCTACCCCTGGTCGACAGTACTCGCTCCTTCCTCCTTGACTCTCTCTGCGTACGTCGCCACAAAAACGCACTCTCAACAACGGCTGGAAGTCTCTTGGCAGTGGGGGTGCTGTTTTGGGCTTAAGGGTAAAAGGGTTTCTGCCAACGCCCATCTTCGCCCACTTTGTTGCCCCCTGGTGATGTAAAACGTGGGACTTGAAATATTTTCGCACTCTGCCCGGCATGGGGAGCTCTGGCGTGGCGGCACCGCCACCTGATTTATCGCCGAAACCGGGTCTTTCGACTGACCCCAACAGTCTCCCCACAGTCCCCCACTGCCTCCCAGCCTGGAGGCTCGCCCGCGGGCCCTGGGCCTGTTCTGCCCGGGCATAGGATTCTCAGGCGGTACCGGGCCACCGACCATTCCTCTTGAAACCGGGTCTTTCGACCCGACCCCAACAGTCTCCCCACAGTCCCCACTGCTCCCAAGGGCCTCGGAGGCTCCCGCATGGGCGGGCACCCAGGCGGCACCGCCACCGACTATCCGTGGTCCGGGTTTTTTCGACCGGGACCCCAACAGTCTCCCACAGTCCCCCCACTGCTCCTCCCAAGGGCCTGGAGGCTCATTTCATGGGGCCCCCGCCTGGGATCTGCACGGCATGGGGAGCTCTCTGTATGGCACCGCGCACCGACTATCAGCCGGGTCCGGGGTCTTTTTCGACCCGACCCCAACAGTCTCCCCACAGTCCCCCACTGCCTCCCAAGGCCCGGAGGCTCCCTCGCATGGGCGGGCACCCAGGCGGGCACCGCTTACCGGGACATTCTTTCTGGTCCGGCCTTTCGACTCCGACCCCAACAGTCTCCCACAGTCCCCTGCTGCCTCCCATGCGCCTGGAGAGCTCTCGCCTGGCCCGGCCTGGGACCTGCACGGGCACTGGGAGCTCTGCGCGGCACCGCCACCGACTGATCCCTGGACCGACGTCCCTGGTCTTCGACTATCTCCTGGGTTCAAGGCCCCAACAGTCTCCTTACAGTCCCCACCAAGCCTTCCCAAGGGCCTCCGGAGGTACGCCGCTGGGGCCCTGGCCTGCTCTCTGCCCGGGCATGGGAGCTCCCCAGGCGGGCACCCGCCACCGACTATTCTTTGGTCCGGGCCTTTTTCGACCCGACCCCAACAGTCTCCCACACAGTCCCCACTGCCTCCCAAGGGTCCGGAGGCCTCCGCATGGGGCGGGCACCCAGTATGGCACCGCCATCGACTATCTCTTGTCCGGGTCTTTTTCGACCCGACCCCAACAGTCTCCCACAGTCCCCCACTGCTCTCCCCATGGGCCTGGAGGTCGCTGGCCCCTGGCCTGATCTGCACGGGCATGGGAGCTCTTCAGTGCGTGGCACCGCCACCGACTATCCCTGGACCGGGATTGTCCCTGGGTCCGACTATCCCTTTGGCCCAAGCGCCCCAACAGTCTCCCTACAGTCCCCACTGGCCTCCCCAGGGCCTGGAGGCCGACGGAAGGGGCTCCTGGCCTGTTCTGGCTCGGCATGGGGAGCTCCTTCCAGGCGGCACCGCCAATTCGACCATCCCTGGTCCTGGGGCTCCTTCGACCCGACCCCAACAGTCTCCCACAGTCCCCCCACTGCTCTCCTAAGGGGCCCGGAGGCCCTCTCTGCATGGGCGTGCACCGGGCGTGGCACCGCCGCACCGACTCATCTTCTCGGCTCCGGTCTTTTTCGGACCCGGACCCCAACAGTCTCCCACAGTCCCCCACTGCTCTCCCAAGCGGGCCTGAGGCTCCCTGGGCCCTCGCCTGATCTGCACGGGCAGGGGGAGCTCCCAGGCGGGCACCGCGCACCGACCATCCCTGGACCGGGACTGTCCCTGGTCTCGACTATCCTGGCCCGCAGCCCCCAACAGTCTCCCACAGTCCCCCACTGCCTCCCAAGGCCTGGAGGCCCCCGCATGGGCGGGCACCGCCACCAACTCATCCCTTGGTCCGGGTCTCTTTTTCGACCCGACCCCACAGTCCCCCACTGCCTCCCAAGGCCTGGAAGGTCACCGGGCCCTGGCCTGTTCCTGCCTGGGCAATGGGGAGCCCCCAGGCGGGCACCGCCACCGACTGTCCCTGGCCCTGACCATCTCTCGCCGCGGCCCCAACAGTCTCCCACAGTCCCCCACTGCCTCTCCCAGGGGCCTGGAGGCCTCCCGCATGGGCGGGCACTCCAGGCGGGCACCGCCACCGGACTATTTCGGTCCGGCCCTTTCGACCGACCCCAACAGTCTCCCCACCAGTCCCCACTGCCTCCCAGGGCCTGGAGGCCATCCCGCGGGGCTCCTGGGCCTGTTCTGCCCGGGCATGGGGCATGAGCCTCCCAGGCGGGCACCGCCACCGACTCGTCCCTGGCCCTGACTATCCCTGGCCCATGCGCCCCAACAGTCTCCCACAGTCCCCCACTGCTCTTCCCCAGGGCCTGGGAGGCTCCCGCATGGGCGGGCACCTCAGGCGGCACCGCCACCGACTATTTTCAATACTGTCCGGGTCTTTTTCGACCCGACCCCAACAGTCTCCCCGCAGTCCCCGCTGCCTCCCAAGGCCTCGGAGGTCGCCTCGCTGGGGCCCTGGCCTGTTCTATGCCCGGCATGGGGAGCTCTGTGGCGGGCACCGCCACCGACTATCCCTGGTCCGACTCTGGCCGGGTCGTGGCCCCAACAGTCTCCCAAGGGCCTGAGGCCCCTGCACGGCTCGTCTTAACCCGAATCCTGACCTCAGGCCAAGTGTCTCTGTTTCCCTCGCCTCCACAGCCTAGGCCAACCCCTACCTCACTCCCCCATCTCCTCAAGAAAGCCCTCGACCCTAAGCCCAAACCTGTGGCCTCTATCACCCGCATCTCATCCTGGGTGTCTAACTCCTTAACTCGGCCCCTGGAGGGGACCCTCCAGGAACCCTGCGCACCGGTCGGTCCTTTGTACCCAACATCTTTAAGCACCTCTACCCGTGGTTATAGACCCACCACGCCCTCGCTGCAGCTCTGTGCCCCTGGTAGTGGGTAAGTGATGCTTCGTGGCACCTGTTAGTCTAAGTGGATGCTCTGTGCCCCTGGTAGTGCAAGCAAGATGCCAAGGCACCTGTTAGTCTAAGTGATGCTCCGTGCCCTTGGTAGTCCAAGTGATGCTTCGTGGCACCTGTTAGTTCTGGTGATGCTCCGCAAGCCCTTTGGTAGTCCAAGTGATGCTTTGCGGCAATCTGTTGGTCTAAGTGATGCTCCCCAGGCCCTGGTAGTGCAAGTGATGCTCAGGTAACCTGTTGGTCTAAGTGATGCTTTCGTGCCTCCTGCGTTAGGTGCAAGTGATGCTTCATGCACCTGTTTGGTCTAAGTGGATGCTTCTCGTGCCCCTGTTAGTCTATGGTGCCCGTGCCCTGGTAGTCCTCACTGTGGCACTTTGGAAAGGTACTCACCCCAGCAGCCGCTTACAGAGTGGACTTTGCAGTGGGTCAGCCCACCTGGTCCAGCCACCCCACGCCCCTGGTAGTGCGCCCGGTTCCGGCGGGAGGGGAAGTCGGTGGGCCCGCGCCCACGGCCGACAAAAGCTTGGATCAAGGTCTGACTTTCAATAGATCGCAGCGAGGGAGCTGCTCTGCTACCGGCACGTAAAACTCCTGACCCAGAATCAGGTCGTCTGCAAAGTGATTTTAGCACCAGGTTCTCTCATTACAAACATGCGGAAAGCGAGATAGGAGAGGGGCGACCATCATCCGGCCGCACTTCAGCCCTGTCACGAATCTGCTCTGCACACTGACCGAGGTCAGGTTATCCCGGGGCCAACCGAAGATCCTCAAGGGCGCTATGGTATCGTGCCAGCGTCTAGGCGGGATTTCTGACTTAGAGGCTGTTCAGTCATAATCCCACAGATGGTGTTTTGCACTATTGGCTCCTCAGCCAAGCACATACACTCAAATGTCTGAACCTGCGGTTCTTCTCGTACTGAGCAGGATTAAGCTATTGCAACAACACATCATCAGTAGGGTAAAGAAACTAACCGTGTCTCACGACGGTCTAAACTCCAGCTCACTGCTCCCTATTAGTGGGGTGAACAATCCAACGCTTGGTGAATTCTGCTTCACAATGATAGGAAGAGCCGACATCGGCGGATCAAAAGGTTTATCGCCGCTTATGAACGCTGGCCGCCACAAGCTGTAGTTATCCCTGTGGTAACTTTTTCGACACCTCCTGCTTAAACCCAAAAGTCAGAAGGATCGTGAGGCCCCGCTTCACGGTCTGTATTCATACTGAAATCTCAAGATCAAGCTTAGCTTTTGCCCTTCTGCTCCACTTGGAGGTTTCTGTCCCCTCCCTGAGCTCGCTCTTAGACACCTGCGCATCCGGCTTGGACAGGTGTACCACCCCCAGCCAAACTCCCCACTCCGCCACTGTCCCCGGGAGGTGATCGCCGGGCGATGCCGGGGCGCTTGACACCAGAAGCCGTAGAGCCCGCCGCTCGCCTCGCCTCGCTTCTCACCGGGTAAGTGAAAACGATAAGAGTAGTGGAGATTTCACCGGCGGCCGAGGCCTCCCACTTCATTCTACACTTCTCATGTCTCTTCACAGTGCCAGACTAGAGTCAAGCTCAACAGGGTCTTCTTCCCCGCTGATTCTGCCAAGTCTGCTCTGGCTGTGGTTTCGCTAGATAGCAGGTAGGGACAGTGGGAATTGCTCATCCATTCATGCGCGTCACTAATTAGGATGACGAGGCATTTGGCTACCTTAAGAGAGTCATAGTTACTCCCACAAGCACTCCACTGCGCTTTCATTGAATTTCTTCACTTTGACATTCAGAGCATTGGGCAGAAATCACATCGCAGCCACCACTTCGTGGGCCTCGCTGATGCTTTGTTTTAAGAATTAAACAGTCGGATTCCTGGTCCGGCACCAGTTCTAAGTCAGCTGCCAGGCGCCAGCCGAGGCGACTCCTGCCGGGTATCCCGCGCTAACGCGGGCCCAACGGGCGCCGTAGCTGGGGAGATCCGCGAGAAGGGCCCGCGCGCGTCCAGAGTCGCCGCCGCCGACCGGCCGCATTCGGTCCCTCCGGGCCGACCTGCCTTCCACGCGGTAAAGTCGGACACCGCTCCGCGAAACTCTCCTGCCGACGACGTGCGCGCCGAAGGCGCCGGGCGACTTCAGGCCCCGCGAGGCGTGTCACGCGCGCGCTTCCAGCGGCGGAGAGAGGGAGGGCGACGGGGCGACTGCTCCCCAGCCGCTGCTCGAGCCCAGCCCCGCTTCGCACCCTCAGCCCACCTGACCCAGCCCTTAGAGCCAATCTCATCCCTGGTTACTGGATCTGATTTGCCGACTTCAACTGCCTTGATCTAACATGCCAGAGGCTGTTCACCTTTGGAGACCTGCTGCGGATATGGGTACGGCCTGGCGCGAGATTTACA
>JAQQSB010000900.1:60000-67500 GCA_029721515.1 Synanceia verrucosa | reverse complement strand
CCGAGGAGCGGAAGAGAAACTTTTCTCCGCCGCCTGCAGAAACCTCTCAGTCGCGGAAACGCTGAAGGTTTCCGATTGATTGTAAAGCGTATTTCTCAGAGACAGCGAGATCCTGGGAGGAACCCGGGCCGCAAGGTGCTCAAGGTGTCGATGATCAATGTGTCCTGCACCACATTAGTTCTCGCAGCTAGCTGGCGTTTCTTCATCGACGCACGAGCCGAGTGATTCAATCGCCAAGAGTTGTCAAGCTTTCGTCGCTTCGCTCTCACAACTTGTTCCTTCTCGCAGAAAGAAAAACAAAGTGGTTTCGGAGGAGGGGACGCATTACCTCCGGCGCGCTCGCTCGTCTCCGCTACGGTGACGCCGCTAGGGCGCCAGAGCGAGGGGAGGAGACATTGAACCTCTCTCTTCTCCGGAGGAGGGAGGAGAGTTGGGCACCCGGAGGCACGCGGGCTGAACCGCCAGGGCGAGAATCGCCAAGCCGCTGGTGGGTGTTAGGTTCCGAGTTGGGCGGCCGAGCCCCGCTTTGCACGGACGGTCTTGCTCCTCCCCCGCCCCGAATCGCACGCCTGGCCGGGGTCGGTTCCGTCTGAGCCTCGGAGGCCTGAACCGCACGGCGGGGGCGTTTCGAGACGGGTGCGTAATGGCGGAGGTGGGTGCGGGACGGCGCGTCCGGTCGTGGGGACGGAGAGGCACCAGACTGTTCCCGAACGCCGCGGGTCGGCGGTGTTGTGGCGAACCACCCTCCGCCGCCCGCGCGAACAACCTCGGGGCGCTGACTCGGGGAAGCGGGCCGCCTCGGCAGGGTTCTTCTCCGCGAAGCGAGCCCCGGCCCGGTCCGGTCCTGGTGTGGGGAGTGGAGCCGGGTGGGCCGCCGCATCGGGTAATGATCCTTCCGCAGGTTCACCTACGGAAACCTTTGTTACGACTTTACTTACCTCTCTGATAGTCAAGTTTGATCGTCTTCTCGGCGCCCGCCAGGGGTCAGACCGACACGCGGGCCGATCCGAGGACTCACTAAACCATCCAATCGGGTAGTAGCGACATGCGGTGTGTACAAAGCGCAGGGACTTAATCAACGCGAGCTTATGACCCGCGCTACTGGGAATTCTCGCTCATGGGAAATAATTAATCCCAACTCCTATCACGAGTGGGGTTCAGCTGGTTACCCACGCCTCGGCGAAGGGTAGACACACGCTGATCCACTCAGTGTATGCGCCGCTGCAGCCCGGACATCTAGCGCATCACAGACCTGTTATTGCTCATCTCGTGGCTGAACGCCACTTGTCTCCTCTAAGAAGTTGGACGACCGCACGGGGTCACAGAATCAGTTAGCATGCCGGAGTCTCGTTCATTAACGGAATTAACCAGACAAATCGCTTCCACCAACTAAGAACGGCCATGCACCACCACCCACAGAATCGAGAAAGAGCTATCAATCTGTCAATCCTTTCCGCGGTCCGGGCCGGGTGAGGGTTTCCCGTGTTGAGTCAAATTAAGCCGCAGGCTCCACTCCTGGTGGTGCCCTTCCGTCAATTCCTTTAAGTTTCAGCTTTGCAACCATACTCCCTCGAACCCAAAGACTTTGAGTTTCTGACGCTGCCCGGCGGGTCATGGGAATAACGCCGGGATCGCTAGTTGGCATCGCTTATGGTCGGAACTACGACGGTATCTGATCGTCTTCGACCTCCGACTTTCGTTTGATTAATGAAAACATTCTGGCACATGTTGCTGTCCGCCTTGCGCCGGTCCAAGAATTTCACTCTAGCTGCACAATACGAATGCTCCCGGCCGTCCTTCTTAATCATGGCCCCAGTTCAGAAAGAAACCCACAAAATAGAACCGAGTCCTATTCCATTATTCCTAGCTGCGGTATTCTGGCGACCGGGCCTGCTTTGAACACTCTAATTTTTTCAGGCAAACGCTTCTGACCCCAAGGGACACTCAGTTAAGAGCATCGAGGGGGCGAGGCAGGCTGGGACAGACGGTAGCTGCAAGTCAAGGGCGGACCGGCAGCTCGATCCCCGAGATCCAACTACGAGCTTTTTAACTGCAGCAACTTTAAGATACGCTATTGGAGCTGGAATTAATGCTGCTGCTGGCACCAGACTTGCCCTCCAATTGATCCTCGCAAAGGATTTAAAGTGTACTTTATTCCAATTACAGGCCTCGAAAGAGTCCTGTATTGTTATTTTTCGCCACTACCTCCCCTTCGAAGTCGGGAGGTAATTTGGCGCCTTCTGCTGCCTTCCTTGGATGTGGTAGCCAAGCTTCAGGCTCCTCTCCGAATCGAACCCTGATTCCCCGTTACCCGTGGTCACCATGGTAGGCACAGAAAGTACCATCGAAAGTTGATAAGGCAGATATTCGAATGAGACGTCAGCCGCCACGAGGGCCAGCGATCGGCTCGAGGTTATCTAGAGTCACCAGCGCCGGGCACCTCGAGAGGCACCTCGCATGGGTTTTGGTCTGATAAATGCACGCATCCCCGGAGGTCAGCGCTCGCTGGCATGTATTAGCTCTAGAATTGCCACAGTTATCCAAGCAACGTGAGAGCGATCAAAGGAACCATAACGATTTAATGAGCCATTCGCAGTTTCACTGCACCGCCGTGGGTGTACTTAGGACTTGCATGGCTTAATTCTTAGACACAAGCATATGCTACTGGCAGGATCAACCAGGTAGCCCCCGCGGTGAGGACGTGTGGAAGCGGTGCGCGGGCGACGCTGTCGCCTCGCTGTCCGGGTCTGTGTTTGGCGGCCTCTCGCGCGCGCTCTTCCAATCGGGGAGAGCGGTCGGTGTAACCCAAACCCATTTCGTGGTCGCATGCGATGGCGCGGAGGTTTAGAGAAACGCCGTGGCTCGGGAGGACCCGCCCGCGTGAGGCGGCACGCCTGGGGTCGGTGGACAACAGGCGGCCGCCCGGCCGGCGGCCTCCGCCTTGGTACCGCTGGGGCAGACGGGCGCTCGGTCTTCGCCAGCGTGGGCGGCCAGGGGAGGCGGCGAGGCTTCCCTGCCGGGGAGGCGAACCTCTGGTGGCGGAGGAACCCACCGCCAGGGCGCCGGGCATTAGGCCGGGCCAGGCAGGGCCTTCCGTTGGAGGGCCCCGTTTTCCAATCGGTCAGCGCAAAAAGAGTAAGCCTCAAAGGCAGAGAGAGGGCCGGCAGAGCGCCACGGCATCCATCCGCCTCACTCACTCTTTGCTCGGGCTCGCCGAGGGCATTCGCTTCCTGACTCTCTGGAGGGGTGCGTTCTCAAACGCGCCTTCAACAACGGGCTGATGTCTCTCGGCAATGGGCGGTTTTGGGGCGGTGGGCGGGGGCTGCAGATGAAGAAGCACCTGCTGCCGATGCACCTGTCGCCACATCGCTCCCCTGGTGATGTAAAGCGTGGACTTTGGAAAATTTTTCGCGACTCTCCTCGTGCCCCCTGGTGATGCGCCTGAGTTTTCAGAATCTCCGGGTTGGACAAACAGTGCAGGTTAGCTCCTTGACTCTCTCTTTGGAGGCACATCGCTCGGAAACGCCTCCCTGAAAAAGGGTTTGGAGGTCTCTTGGCACAACGGTTAAAGTACCGCTCGGGAGCAATGGGAGGGTTGAAAAAGCCTCTGCCCGCGCTCCCTGTCGCCTCCTTGGTGCTCTCCGGTAGTCCAAAGTGTGGGACTTTGGAAAATTTTCTTCACCCTCTCCTCGTGCTCCTGGTGACGCCCAGGGGCTGCCTCTCACCCACGTCCACAATTGCGGGGAATTTAAATTTTGGACCTCCAGGCGGACTCCCTGGCCTCCCGCTGAGCGTTGGCGGAAGGGGGCGATCCGGCGGGCACCTCACCGCGAACACCCGGTCCCGGGCCTGAGCTCCAGCAACGGAGAACCAAGACTCAGGGTGCTCGAGGTGTACGCCCGACTCGACCCTGGGTCGGACAAAGCGCTCAAGCCCTTCCTCCTTGACTCTCTCTGGAGGCACGCACACAAAAAAGCACTCTCTCAACAACGGGCTGGAAGCTCTTTGGCAGTGGGGCATGTTTTGGGCGAAGGGTAAAAAGGGTTTCTGCCAACGCTCCCATTTGCCCACTTTGTTGCCCCTGGTGATGTAAAACGGGACTTTGAAATATTTTCGCACTCTGCCCGGCATGGGAGCACCCAGGCGGGCACCTCATCACTGAACACCCGGTCCCGGGCCTGAGCTCCAGCAACGGAGAACCAAGACTCAGGGGTGCTCGGGGTGTACGCTCGACCCTACCCTGGGTCGACAAAGGCCTCGCTCCTTCCTCCTTGACTCTCTCTGGAGGGGTACGTCACACAAAAAGCACTTTCAACAACGGGCTGGAAGTCTCTTTGGCAGTGGGCATGTTTTGGGCGAAGGGTAAAAAACAGGTTTCTGCCAACGCACCCATTCGCCCACTTTGTTGCTCTGGTGATGTAAAACGTGGACTTTGAAATATTTTCGCACTCTGCCCGGGCATGGGAGCCCCCAGGCGGGCACCACCGCGAACACCTCGGTCCTCGGCCTGGAGCTCCAGCAACGGAGAACCAAGACTCAGGGTGCTCGAGGTGTACGCCCGACCCTACCCTGGGTCGGACAAAGGCTCGCCCTTTTCCTCCTTGACTTTCTCTGAGGGGTACGCTCACAAAAACGCACTCTCTCAACAACGGGCTGGAAGTCTCTTGGCAGTGGGCATGTTTTGGGGCGGAGGGTAAAAGGGTTTCTGCCAACGCCCCATTCGCCCACTTTGTTGCCCTGGTGATGTAAAAACGGGACTTTGAAATATTTTCGCACTCTGCCCGGGCATGGGGAGCTCCCAGGCGGGCACCGCCACCGACACATCGCCGTCCGGGTCTCTTCGACCCGACCCCAACAGTCTCCCCACAGTCCCCCACACTGCCTCCCAAGGGCCTGGAGGCCAAGGCCTCTGGCCTGTTCTGCCCGGCGCATGGGAGCTCCCAGGCGGGCACCGCCACCGACATCTCTCGAGTCCGGTCTTTTTCGACCCGACCCCCCAAACAGTCTCCCACACAGTCCCCACTGCCTCCCATGGGGCCCGGGAGGCCCCCGCATGGGCGGGGCACCCAGGCGGCACCCGACCATCGACCTGATCCCTCCGAGATCCGGTCTTTCGACACCGACCCCGCCAACAGTCTCCCCACAGTCCCCCCACTGCTCCCAAGGGCCTGGAGGCTCACCATGGGCCCTCGCCTGATCTGCACGGGGCATGGGGAGCCTCTGCAGGCACCGCCACCGACGCTTATCTGGTCCGGGTCTTTTCGACCCGACCCCAACAGTCTCCCCCACAGTCCCCCACTGCCTCCCAAGGGCCCGGAGGCCCCCCCGCATGGGCGCGGCACCCAGGCGGCACCGCCACCGACTATCCTGGTCCGGCCTTTTTTCGACCCGACCCCAACAGTTCCCCACAGTCCCCTCACAAGCCTCCCAAGGGCCTGGAGGTCACTCTCCAGGGCCCCGGCCTGATCTGCACGGGCATGGGGAGCCCCCCAGGCGGGCACCGCCACCGACTATCCCTGACCGACTGTCCCGGCCCGACTATCCCTGGGCCCGCGCCCCAACAGTCTCCCACAGTCCCCCCTCACCCCAGTGGCCTGAGGTCACCATGGGGCCCTGGCCTGTTCTGCCCGGGCATGGGGAGTTTCATGCGGGCACCGCCACCGACGAGCCTTGGTCCGGGTCTTTTCTCGACCCGGACCCCAACAGTCTCCCACAGTCCCCACTGCCTCCTCTAGGGTCCGAGGCTCCCTCGCATGGGCGGGCACCCAGGCGGGCACCGCCAACGACTATCTTCCTGGTCCGGCTCTTTTCGACCCGACCCCAACAGTCTCCCCACGTCCCCCCACTGCCTCCCTGTTGGCCTGAGGTCACCAAGCTGGGCCCCGGCCTGATCTGCACGGGCATGGGGAGTAGCTGTATGGCACCGCCACCGACTATCCCTGACCGACTGTCCCTGGCCCGACTATCCCCGGGCCCGCGCCCCAACAGTCTCCCTACAGTCCCCCACTGCCTCCTCAAGGCCTGGAGGCCTTCGGCCCTGGGCCTGTTCTTGCCCGGCATGGGGAGCTCTCAGGCGGCACCGCCACCGACGATTTTCGGTCCGGGTCTTTCACCGACCCGACCCCAACAGTCTCCCACAGTCCTCACTGCTCTCCTGGTATTCGGAGGCCCTCGCATGGGAAGTGGCACCCAGGCGGGCACCAGCCACCGACTATCTCTTGGTCCGGGTCTTTTTCGACCCCGACCCAACAGTCTCCCCACAGTCCCCCACTGCCTCCCCAAGGGCCTGGAGGTCGCTGCTGGCCCCGGCCTGATCTGCACGGGCATGGGGGAGCTCCCCAGGCGGGGCACCGCCACCGACTATCCTCGACCGACTGTCCCTGGCCAACTATCCCTGGCCCGCAGCCCCAACAGTCTCCCACAGTCCCCCCACTGCCTCCCAAGGGCCTGAGGCTCGCATGGCGGGCACCGCCACCGACTGAGTCCCTGAAACCGGCCTTTCCCACCCGACCCACACAGTCCCCCACTGCAAGGGCTCCCATGGGCCTGTGCAGGGAGCCAGGCAAGGCCGCCACTGGCCTGTTCCTGCCCGGACCATGGGGGAGTCCACCCCAGGCGGGCACCGCCACTGAGGCCTGGTACTGTCCCAGTGGCACCGACTATCCCTGGTCCGCTTCTTTCCCGACCCCAACAGTTCCCACACCAGTCCCCACTGCACTCCCCAGGCCTGGAGGTCGTCTCAAGATGGGCGGGCACCCAGGCGGGCACCGCCACCGACCATCCCTGGTCCGGTCTTTTTCTGACCCGGACCCCAACAGTCTCCCCTTACAGTCCCCACTGCCTCTCCCAAGGGCCTGGAGGCGGCAATCGCCACTCGCCGGTCTTTCGCCCTGGCCTGTTCTGCCCCCAAGGGCATGGGGCTCAGCCCCCAGGCTGGCACCGCCCCCGACCGCCCCCGGCCCGACCCTCCCGGGCCCGCGGCCCCAACAGTCTCCCCCAGTCCCCCACTGCCTCCCAGGGCCTGAGGTCTCTGCATGGGCACCCAGGCGGGCACCGCCACCGACCATCCCTCGGTCCGGCCTTTTCGGACCTCGACCCCAACAGTCTCCCCGCAGTCCCCTGCTGCCTCCCAAGGCCTGAGGTCTCGCGGGCCCTGGCCTGTTCTTGCCTCGGGCATGGGGAGCTCCCAGGCGGCACCGCCACCCCACCGATCATCCCTGGCCCGACCATCCCCGGGCCCAAGGTCTCAACAGTCTCCCCCCAGGGCCTGAGGCCCCCCCTGCACGGCCCTAACCCGAATCCTGACCTCAGGCCAAGTGTCTCTGTTTCTTCGGCCTCCACAGCCTAGGCCAACCCCTACCTCTCTTCCCCATCTCCGCAGCCCTGACCCTAAGCCCAAACCTAGGCCTCTATCACCGCATTCTCATCCTGGGTGTCTAACTCTATCTCTCTCGCCCCTGGAGGACCCTCTCCAGGAACCCCGCCCACCGGCCGGTCCTT
>JAQQSB010000900.1:37500-55000 GCA_029721515.1 Synanceia verrucosa | reverse complement strand
GAACCCGTGGGCCGCAAGGTGCGTTCGGCGGGCATGCATGATCAATGTGTCCTGCAATTCACATTGTTCGGCAGTTAGCTGCGTTTCTTCATCGACGCACGAGCCGAAAGTGATCCACCGCTAAGAGTTGTCAAGCTTGTCGCTTCGCCTCCGCCAACTTGTTCCTTCTCAGAAAGAAAAAACAAAAGGGTTCCGAAGGAGGACGACAATACCTCCGGGCTGCGCTCCGTCCTCCGCTACGATACGCACATAGCTGAAGGCGCCAGAGCGAGGGGAGAGATATTGAACCTCTCGCCTCCGGAGGAGGGAGTGGAGAGTTGGGTACCGGAGAGGCACGCGGGCGGAACCGCCAGGGCGTAGACCGCCGCCAAGCGCTGGTGGGTGTTAGTGTTCCGGAGTTGGGCGGCCGAGCCCTGGCTTGGGACCGACGGTCCCGCTTCCTCCCCGCCCTCAACCGCACTTGGCGGGGTCGGCATCCGTCTGAGCCGATCGGAGGCCTGAGACCCGCACGGCGGGGGTGTTTCAGACGGGTGCGTGCGTGGGGAGGTGGGTGCGGGACGGCGCGTCGTCGTGGTGGGGACGGAGGCACCAGACTGTCCAACGCCATGGTCGGCG
Organism: Synanceia verrucosa; assembly: GCA_029721515.1. NCBI lineage: Eukaryota > Metazoa > Chordata > Actinopteri > Perciformes > Synanceiidae > Synanceia > Synanceia verrucosa. The sequence continues at coordinate 54,385 of JAQQSB010000900.1, read as the reverse complement.
GGTGTTGTGGCGTACCACCCTCCGCCGCCTGCTCCGCGTAACAATTCTCAAGCGCGACCTGGCGGCCGGCCTTCGGCAGGGGCTTTCCTCCGAGAAGTAGCCCGCCCGGTCCGGTCCCTGGTGTGGGGAGTGAGCCGGGTGGGTCCGCGCTATCGGTAATGATCTCTTCTCGCAGGTTCACTCTACGGAAACCTTGTTACGACTTTACTTCCTCTAGATAGTCAAGTTTGATCGTTTTCTCGGCGCCCACAGGCCGCAGACCGATACCGGGCGGGGCCGATCCGGTGACCTCACTAACCATCCAATCGGGTAGTAGCGACGGGCGGTGTGTACAAAGCGCAGTGGACTTAATCAACGCTGAGCTTATGACCCGCGCTTACTGGGAATTCCTCGCTCATGGAAATAATTGCAATCCCCAAATCCTTATCACGAGTGTTCAGCGGAGTTACCCACGCCTCGGCGAAAGGGTAGACACACGCTGATCCACTCAGTGGTTGCGTGCAGCCCTCGACATCTAAGGGCATCACAGACCTGTTATTGCTCATCTCGTGGCTGAACGCCACTTGTCCTCTAAGAAGTTGACTGACCGCACGGGCCGCGCGTAACTAGTTAGCATGCCGGAGTCTCGTTCGTTATCGGAATTAACCAGACAAATCGCTTCCACCAACCAAGAACGTACATGCACCACCACCCACCAGAATCGAAAGAGCTATCAATCTGTCAACTTTCCTGTCCGGGAGGGGTGAGGTTTCCCCGCAAGTTGAGTCAACTAAGCCGCAGGCTCCACTCTCTGGTGGTGCCCTTCCGCCAATTCTTTAAGTTTCAGCTTTGCAACTATATCTCCCGGAACCCAAAGATTTTTTTGGTTTCCCCCCATGCCCGGCGGGTCATGGGAATAACGCCACCGATCGCTAGTTGGCATCAAGTATGGTCGAACTGACGACGTGTATCTGGATCGTCTTCCAACCTCCGACTTTCGTTCTGATTAATGAAACATTCTGGCAATGTTAAGCCACCGCCTTGGCGCCGGTCCGGGCACTTTTCACTCTCTAGCGGCACAATACGAACGCCCTGGCCGTCCTCTCCTCTTAATCATGGCCCCAGTTCAGAAAGAAAACCCACAAAATAGAACCGTGGAGTCCTATTCCATTATTCCTAAAGGCGGTGATTCAGGCGTGACCGGGCCTGCTTTGAACACTTTAATTTTTTCGCAAACGCTTTCGACCCTGCGGACACTCAGTTAAGAGCATCGAGGGGGGCGCCGAGAGGCAGGGGCTGGGACAGATCGGTAGCCGCCAAGGACCGACCGGCCAGCTCGATCCTGAGAATCCAACTACGAGCTTTTTAACTGCAACAACTTTAAGATACGCTTATTGGAGCTGGAATTATCGCGGCTGCTGGCACCATTCAGACTTTGCCCCTCCAATTGATCCTCAAAGGGATTTAAAGTGTACCATTCCACTCAAGGGCCTCGAAAGAGTCCCCTGTATTGTTATTTTTCGTCACTACCTCCCCGAAAGTCGAGTGGGTAATTTGCGCGCCTGCTGCCTTTCCTGGATGTGGTAGTCGCTTCAGGCCCTCTTCTCCGAATCGAACCCTGATTCCCGTTGCTACATCGTGGTCACCATGGTGGCACAGAAAGTACCATCGAAAAGTTGATAGGCAGATATTCGACGAGACGCTGCCGCCACGAGGGCCAGCGGATCGGCTCGAGGTTATCTAGAGTCACCAGCAGCGTCGGGCACTTGCAGAGGCACTCGCATGGGTTTTGGGTCTGATAAATGCACGCATCCCCTGGAGGTCAGCGTTCGTTGGCATGTATTAGCTCTAGAATTGCCACAGTTATCCACTGCAACGTGGAGAGACATCAAAGGAACCATAACTGGATTAATCGAGCCATTCGCAGTTTCACTGTACCGGCCGTGTACTTAGACTTGCATGGCTTAATCTTTGAGACAAGCATATGCTACTATGGTGATCAACTCAGGTAGCCTCGCGAGGACGCAGCGGAGCGTGGCGCCGGTGACGCTGCCGCCTTCGCTGTCCGGGTCTGTGCGCTTGGCGGGGCTGGCCCTGCGCCGCTTCCCACCGGGGAGCGGTCGCAGGGGGACCCAAACTTCCATTTCGCGGGTCGCATGCGATGGTGCGGAGGTTTAGAGAAACGCCGTAAGCTCGAGGGACCTGCCCGCGTGAGGCTGGCACTGGGGGTCGGTGGACAACAGGCGGTCGCCTCGTCGGGCGGGCCTCCGCCTGCACCGCTGGGGCAGACGGGCGGTCTCGCCTCGCTGCGGCATGCCAGGAGGCGGCGAGGCTTCCCTGCCGTGGAGGCGAACCTTCGGGGGTGGCGGAGGCAACTCCATCGCCAGGGCGCCAAGCACTAGGCCGGGCCGGCAGGGGCCTCCGCTGGAGGGTCTCGCTTTTCCAATCGGGTCATGCGCAAAAAAGAGAAGGCTCTGGAAGGCGAGAGAGAGGCCGGCAGAGCGCCACGGTGAGCCATCCGCCTCTTCACGCTTTCTTTTGCTCGGCTCGCGAGGGCATTCGCTTCCTTGACTTTCTCTCTGAGGGGGTGCGCCTCAAAACGCGCTCTTCTCAACAACGGGCTGGATGTCTTCGGCAATGGGCGGGTTTGGAAGTGGTGGGCGGGTCTGTGTAGGAAGACAGCATCACTGCTGTCGATGCACCTGTCGGGCCACATCGGGCGCCCCTGGTGATGTAAAAAGCGTGGGATTTTGGAAATTTTTCGTGACTTTCCGCAGGCCCCCTGGTGATGCGCTTCTGAGTTTTCAGAATCTCCGGGGTTGGACAAACAGCAGGTTAGTTCTTTGACTCTCTTTGAGGCACACGTCTCTCGAAACGCCTCCCTGAAAAAAAAAAAGGCTTGGAGGTCTCTGGCACAAACGAACAGTGGTACGCCTCGGGAGCCGGCTGAAAGCTCTCTGCCCGCTGGGCTTCCCCTCTGTCGCCTCCTGGGTGCCCTCGTAGTCCAAAGTGTGGACTTTGGAAAATTTTCACCCTCTCCTCGTGGTTCCTTGGTGACGCCCAGGGGCTGCCTCTCACCCACGTCCACAATTGCGGGGAATTTAATTTTGGACCTCCAGAAGGACCCTGGGCTTCTGAGCTATGCTGGAGCAAGGGGCGATCTCGGGTGGGCACCTCACCGCGCACACCCGGTCCTTCGGCCTGGAGCTCCAGCAACGATAGAACCAAGACTCAGGGTGCTCGAGGTGTACGCCCGGACTGACCCTGGGTCGGATAAAGGCCTATCGCCCTTTCCTCCTTGACTCTCTCTGGGAGGGCACGCTCACAAAAAGCACTCTCTCAACAACGGGCTGGAAGTCTTTGGCAGTGGGCATGTTTTACGGCGAAGGGTAAAAGGGTTTCTGCCAACGCCCCATTTGCCCACTTTGTTGCCCCCTGGTGATGTAAAACGTGGGACTTTGAAATATTTTCGCACTCTGCCCGGGCATGGGGAGCACCCAGGCGGCACCCTCTCACCGCGAACACCCGGCCCGGCCTGGAGCTCCAGCAACGGAGAACCAAGCACTCAGGGTGCTCGGGTGTACGCCCGACCCTACCCTGGGTCGGACAAAGGCTCGCCCTTCCTCCTTGACTCTCTCTGAGGGGCAATGCTCACAAAAAAGCACTCAACAACGGGCTGGAAGTCTCTTGGCAGTGGGCATGTTTTGACGCGAAGGGTGTAAGGGTTTCCCCGCTAACGCCCATTCGCCCTACTTTGTTGCCTCCTGAGATGTAAACGTGGACTTTGAAAGCAGATTTCGACTCCGGTGCATGGGGAGCCCCTCATGGCACCTCACCGCGAACACCCGGTCCCGCCCTGGAGCTCCAGCAACGGAGAACCAAGACTCAGGGTGCTCGAGGTGTACGCCCTCGACCCCACCCTGGGTCGGACAAAGGCTCGCCTTTCCCTCCTTGACTTTCTGAGGGGTACGCTCACAAAAACGCACTCTCAAACAACGGGCTGGAAGTTCTTTGGCAGTGGGCATGTTTTGGGCGAAGGGGTGTGCGGCTTTCTGCCAACGCCCATTCGCCTACTTTACGCTGCCCCTGGTGATGTAAAACGTGGACTTGAAATATTTTCGAATTCTGCCCGGCATGGGGAAGTTCTGTACGGCACTGCCAACGACTCACGTCGGGTCCCGGTCTTTTCGACCCCGACCCCAACAGTCTACCACACTCCCCCACTGGGTTCCAAGGGCCTGGAGGCTCGCCCTGGCCCTTCACCTGTTCTGCCCGGGCATGGGGAGCTCTAGGGCGGCACCGCCACCGACCATTTCTCGATCCGGCCTTTTCGACCCGACCACAAACAGTTCCCCACAGTCCCCCCACTGCCTCCCCAGGTCCCGGAGGCTCCCGCTTGGGGGGGCACCCAGGGGGGCACCGCCACCGACTATTTCTAGGTCCGGCCTTTTCGACCGACCCCAACAGTCTCCCCACAGTCCCCACTGCGCCTCCCAAGGGCCTGAGGTCACCAAGCCGGGCCCCGCCTGATCTGCACGGCATGGGAGCTCTGCAGTGGCACCGGGCCACCGACGATGATCGCCTGGTCCGGTCTTTCACCCGACCCCAACAGTCTCCCACAGTCCCCCACTGCCTCCCAAGGGCCCTCGAGGCCCCCGCATGGGCGGCACCCAGGCGGGCACCGCCACCGGATTATCCCTGCGTCCGGCCTTTTTTTCGACCGACCCCAACAGTCTCCCACAGTCCCCTGCTCGCCTCCCAGTGGCCTGGAGGCCATCCGCGGGGCCCCGCCCGCCTGTAATGGGCATGGGAGCTCCCCAGGCGGCACTCGCCACCGACCATCCCTGGACCGACTGTCCCTGGTCCTGACCATCTCGGCCCAACCCAACAGCCCTCCCAAAGTCCCCACTGCCTCCTGGGCCTGGAGGCCGACCGCGGGGCCCTGGCCTGTTCTGCCCGGGCATGGGGAGCTCCCAGGCGTGGCACCGCCACCACGCGACTATCTTCTTGTCCATCCCTTTTTCGACCCGACCCCAACAGTCTCCCACAGTCCCCCCACTGCCTCCCAAGTGGCCCGGGAGGCCTCTCATGGGCGGGCACTCAGGCGGGCACCGCCACCGACTATCTTAGGTCCGGGTCTTTCGACCGGGACCCCAACAGTCTCCCACAGTCCCCACTGCCTCCCAAGGGGCCTGGAGGTCACTTCGCGGGGCCCTGGCCTGATCTCGCACGGGCATCGGCGCCCCTACCGGCGCACCGCCACCGACTTCATCCCTGACCGACTGTCCCCGGCCCGACTCATCCCTGGGTTCACGTCTCCCAACAGTCTCCTCACAGTCCCCACTGCCTCCCCCAAGGGCCTGAGGTCACTGCGGGGCCCTGGCCTGTTCTGCCTCGGGCATGGGAGCTCCTAGGCGGGCACCAAGCACCACGACTAAGCCTGGGTCCGGTTCTTTTCGACCCGACCCCAACAGTCTCCTACAGTCCCCCACTGCCTCCCTGGGCGGGCCCGAGGCCTCCCGCACGGGCGGGCACCCAGGCGGGCACCGCCACCGGACTCATTTCAAGAAACCGGGTCTTTTCACCTCGACCAACAGTCTCCCACAGTCCCCACTGCCTCCCCAGCTGCCTGGAGGTTTCGCTGGGCCCCGGCCTGATCTGCACGGGGCATGGGAGCTCCCCAGTATGGCACCGCCACCACTCATCTCTGGACCGACTGTCCCTGGCCCGACTATCCCTGGTCTCGCAGCCCAACAGTCTCCCACAGTCCCCACTGCCTCCCAAGGGCCTGGAGGTCTTCACTTTACGGCTGGGCGGACCGCCACCGACTCATCCCTGGTCCGCCGCTGCCGACCCGACCCCACAGTCCCCACTGCCTCCCTGCGTCTGAGGTCTGGAGGCCGGGCCTCTGGCCTACTCTGCTTCGGGCATGGGGAGCTCCCAGGCGGGCACCGCCACTCACCTGTCCCTGGGTCCGACTATCCCTGGTCCGCGGCCCCAACAGTCTCCCCACAGTCCCCCACTGTTTCTCAGGCCTCGGAGGTCTCGCATGGGTGGGCACCCAGGCGGCACCGCCATCGACTATCTCGTCCGGGTCTTTCGACCCGACCCCAACAGTCTCCCACAGTCCCCACTGCCTCCCCAGGGCTGAGGCTCAAGGCTCTGGCCTGTTCTGCCCGCATGGGAGCTCTCTGCATGGCACCGCCACCGACCATCGTCCCTGGCCCGACCATCTCTGGCCCATGCTGCCCAACAGTCTCCTTACAGTCCCCATCGCTTCCCAGGGCCTGAGGCCCTGCAGCATGGCGGGCACCCAGTATGGCACCGCCATCGAACCATCCCTGGTCCGGGTCTTTCGACCCGACCTCAACAGTCTCCGCGCAGTCCCCTGCTGCCCTGGCGCGGGCCTGGAGGCACTCACTGGGCCCTGGCCTCACCCTGCCCGGGCATGGGCTCTTCAGGCGGCACCGCCACCGACCATCCCTTTTTCGGCCCGACGCTATCTCCTGGCCCGCGCGGCCCAACAGCCCCCAAGGGCCTGAGGCCTGCACGGCCCTAACCCGAATCCTGACCTCAGGCCAAGTGTCTCTGTTTCCCTCGCCTCCACAGCCCAGGCCAACCCCTACCTCTCTACCCCCATCTCCGCATAGCCCCTGACCCTGGAAGCTCCAAACCTAGGGCCTCTATCACCGCATCTCATCCTGTGCTCTAACTCTAACTCTCGGCCCCTGGAGGGGACCCTCCAGGAACCCCAAGAACCGGTCGGTCCTTTGTACCACACTTAAGCACCCTACCCGCGGTTATATGACCCACCACCGCCCCGCTGCAGCCTGTGCCCCCTGGTAGTGTAAGTGATGTGCTCAAACACCTGTTAGTCTAAGTGATGCTCCCAGCCCCTGGTAGTGCAAGTGATGCTCGCAGGCACCTGTTAGTCTAAGTGATACCCGTGTCTCTTGGTAGTCCAGCAAGATGATGCCGTGCACCTGTTAGTCTAAGTGATGTCTGCGCCCTTGGTAGTCCAAGTGATGCTGCGTGCACCTGTTGGTCTCCAAGTGATGCCCGTACCCCCGGTAGTGCAGTGCGATGCTTCGCGGCACCTGCTGGTCTAAGTGATGTCTGCGTCGCCCCTGTTAGTGCAAGTGATGCTTCACGCACCTGTTGGTCTAAGCGGATGCTTCAGGCCCCCCTGTTAGTCTAGGCGGAGCCCTGCTCCCTGGTAGTCCTCACTGTGGCACTTTGGAATGTTCTCACCCCCCGCAGTCGCCATGCGAGGGACTTTTGCAGGGTCAGGCCCACCCTCGGTCCAGCCACCCCACGCCTTCTGGGTAGTGACCCGTTCCGGCGAGGGGAAGTCGGTGAACCTGCGCCACGGCCGACAAAGCTTGGATCAAGGGCTGACTTTCAATAGATCGCAGCGAGGGAGCTGCCTGCTACGCATCAAACTCCTGACCCAGAATCAGATCGTCTGCATAGCACATACGCACCAGGTTCTCCACAAACATGCGGTGCGAGAGCAGGGAGAGGGCCACTCATCATCCGGTCGCACTTCAGCCCTGTCACTTAACTGCTCTGCTCACCGACCGAGGTCGGGTTATCCGGGCCAACCGAAGACTCCGCGGCGCTATGGTATCAAGTATTGCCTAGGCGGACTTGACTTAGAGGCGCTCAGTCATAATCCCACAGATGGTAGCTTCGCACCATTGGCCTCAGCCAAGCACATACACCAAATGTCTGAACCCGCGTTCCTCTCGTACTGAGCAGGATTTCGCTTGCAAACAACACATCATCAGTAGGGTAAACTAACTCTGTCTCACGACGGTCTGGAACCTCCAGCTCACGCTCCTATTAGTGGGTGAACAATCCAACGCTGGGTGAATTCTGCTTCACAATGATAGGAAGAGCTGACATCGAAGGATCAAAAAGACGCTCGTTATGAACGCTTCAGCTGCCACAAGCCAGTTATCCCTGTGGTAAACTTTTCTGACACCTCCTGCTTAAAACCCAAAAGTCAGAAGGATCGTGAGGCCCCTCCGCCACGGTCTGTATTCATACTGAAAATCAAGATCAAGCCGAGCTTTTGCCCTTCTGCTCCACGGGAGGTTTCTGTCCTCCCTGAGCTCAGCCTTAGACACACTGCGTTACCGTTTGACAGGTGTACCCGCCCCAGTCAAACTCCCCACCTGCCACTGTCCCCCGAGGGCATGGCACTGGGCATGCCGCTGACACCAGAAGTTTAGAGCCCGCCGGGCTCGTCGCCTCCCGCCTCACCGGGTAAGTGAAAACCGATAAGAGTAGTGGTATTTCTCACCGTAGGCCGAGGCCTCCCAATTTATTCTACACCTCTCATGTTCCTTCACAGTGCCAGATCAGAGTCAAGTCGGTGGCAGGTCTTTCCCTGCTGATTCTGCCAAGCGTCTGCTCTCTTTGGCTGTGGTTTCGCAGATAGCAAATTGCTCATCCATTCATGGCTGGAACTCGCTCATCCATTCATGCGCCAGTCACTAATTAGATGACGAGCATTTTGGCTACCTTAAGAGAGTCATAGTTACTTCCCGCCAAGTTTACTCCGCTTCATTGAATTTCTTCACTTTGACATTCAGAGCAATTGGGCAGAAATCACATCGCCAACACCCTCGTGGGCCTTCGCGATGCTTTGTTTTAATTAAACAGTCGGATTCCCCTTCGGTCCGCAGCTTCTGTCGCTGCCAGGCGCCAGCCGAGGCGACCCGGGCCGTACCTGGCTACATCGAAACAACGGGCGCCGTAGAAGGGAGAGATCCGCGAGAGGCGGGCCTGGCAAGGCACCAGGGAGTCGCCGCCGCCGACCGCCGTACCCGGTCCCCTCCTGGCCGACTCGCTTTTCCACGCGGCGTCGGACACCGCTACGAAACCCCCCGCCCGACGACGCGAGGTGCCGCTGTAGACGCAGGGCTCCCCGCGAGGCGGGAAGCGCGCGCCGCTTCCAGCCGGGGCGGGAGAGAGTGAGGGGCTAATGGGCGATCGCCTTCCAGCCGCGTGCTCGAAAGCCCAGTCCGCCGCACCTCTGCAGCCCGACCGACCTGTGCCCTTAGAGCCAATCCTTATCCCGGTTACGGATCTGATTTGGTCGACTCCCTTAACTGCCTTGATCTAACATGCCAGAGGCTGTTCACCTTGGAGACCTGCTGCGGATATAGTACGGCCTGGCGCGAGATTTACACCTTCTCCCCGGGATTTTCGCAAGCGCCGACGAGAGCTCACCGGACGCCGGCTGGAATCATGACGCCTGCAGGCATCGGCCTCTCGGGCGAACTCCATTCCAGGGCGCCCTGCCTTCACAAAGAAACCGAGAATCCTCCCGCTTCCCGCCAGCTTCTTCCGGATCGCTTATGCGACAAGACTGACGCCTTCATGCGCCTATCTCTCGCCACTCCAGATTCTGGGATCTGAACCCGACTTTTTCGATCGTCAGGGCGATGTAGGCCATCAGCTCCACCCTTCCGGAACGGCGTTCGCCCATCTCTTAGGACCGACTGACCCATGTTCAACTGCTGTTCATGAACCCTTCTCCACTTCGGCCTTCAAAGTTCTCGCTTGAATATTTTGCTACTACCACTCAAGATATCTGCACCTACAAGGCCTTAATCGCTGGCCCGCGCTTCTAGGCTTCCGTGTTCACATGCGCCCCTCCTACTGTCGCCGCGCAGTCTCGAGGCTCCTGGGTTAGTCGGGCGACGGCCGGTGATGGGTCTGACGCCTCCAGCGCCATCCATTTTCAGGGCTAGTTGGATTCGGGCAGGTGAGTTGTTACACAATTTGCAGCGGATTCCGACTTCCATGGCCACCGGCCCTGCTGCCTGCACGACTGGGCCACTTTCTGGGGTCTGATGAGCGTCGGCATCGGGCGCCTTAACCTGGCGTTCGGTTCATCCCGCAGCCGCCAAAGCTCTCTGCTTACCAAAAGTGGCCACAGACGCCTGAGAATGAGATCGCATTCCCGGGACGACCCAATCACGTCTGCAAGCCAGCGAGCCGGGACTCTACCCTATTTATAATGTTATGTCAACCGAATCTTTTCCACCGCCGTTGAAATGGATTCCAGCACTAAAGGTCAGCTGAAAGACGAAGACCTGCAAGTGCCTGCTGGTCAAATCGCCTCCCCTCGGTGCCAGAGAAGCGCTGAGCAAAGGCCGCCAAACATCTGCACCAGTATGAGACTCTATGATTTGCCTGAGAAACCATCCTGCCGCCTCTGGAAACCTCTGTCGCTGGAAACAAAGGCTCCATCACTGCGCCACCCTGCGAGCTCGGAGGAGTCTGGGCTGCAAGGTGCTCGGGTTACATTAGTTCTCGCAGCTAGCTGCGGACTTCTTCATCGACGACGAGCCGATTTGCATCGCCAGAGTCGCCGTAATACGTCGTTGGCCTTCCACCAACTTGTTCCTTCGCAGAAAGCAAAAAACAAAAGGTTTCGAAGGAGGGACGACAAACTCCGCCTGTCCTGCTACGCATAGTTGCAGGGCGCCAGAGCTTTCGGAGAGATTAACCCCCGCCTGGAGGAGGGAGGAGAGCGGCACCCGAGGCACGCGGCGGAACCGGCCAGGGCGAGAGACCTCTGCCATGACCAGGGTGTTAGGGCTGAGTTGGGCGGGCCGAAATGCGTTTTAGACCGACGGTCCTGCTCTCCCGGCCCCAACCGCACTCTGGCTCGGTCTGGCCTGGATCCCGCACGGCAAAGTGTTTGAGACGGGTGCGCGCGTGGGGGTGGACGGGCGCGCCCGGCCGTGTGGGGACGGAGGCAATCTGATCGGGGCTTCCGAAATCTGCGGGTCGGGCGGTAAAGAGAATCACTCCCGACCGCAGCGAACAACCTCGCGGTCCCGTGCGGGCCGGCCCGGGCAGGGTTTCTTCCGCGAGCGAGCCTCGCCCGTCCGTCCTGGGTGTGTTGAGTGGAGCCGGGTGGGTCAGCCGCACGGTAATGATCCTCAAGAGGTTCACCTACGGAAACTGTTGACTTGTACTTCCTCTAGATAAATGTTGATCGCCGGCATCCGCCAGGGCCTTGACCGTTTCTCGGCGGCCGACCGAGGACGCACTAAACGATCCAATCGGTAGTATGACGGGCGGTGTACAAAGGGCAGGGACTTAATCAACGCCGGAGCTTATGACCCGCGCTTACTGGGAATTCTTCGCTCATGGAAAGCCAATAATTATCCCCAACTCCTATCACGAGTGGGGTTCAGCTGGTTACCCACGCCTTCCGGCGAAGCGGTAGATACACGCTGATCCACTCAGTGTGGCTGCGCAGCCCCGGAGATCTGGCGCATCACAGACCTGTTATTGCTTCTAATCTCGTGTGGCTGAACGCCACTTGTCCTCTAAGAAGTTGGACGCCGACCGGCATCGGGGTCGCAGTAATTAGTTAGGCATGCCGGAGTCTCGCTCGTTACGGAATTAACCAGACAAATCGCCCACCAACTAAGAACGGCCATGCACCACCACCCACAGAATCGAAAAGAGCTATCAATCTCCGTCGAATCTTTTCGTGTTAGAGCCGGTAGAGGCTTCCCCGGGTTGAGTCAAATTACGCAGGCTCCACCCTACCCTGGGTGCCCTTCCGTCAATTTTGCTTCAGCTTTGCAACCATGCCCCTGAACCCAAAGACTTTGAGCTTCCCGGACGCCGGGCGGGTCATGGAATAACGCCGATCGCTAGTTGGCATCAAGCTTATGGTCGGAACCACGACGGTATTCGATCGCCTTCGAACCTGACTGTTCGATCTAATGAAAATATTCTTGGCAATGCTTTCGCCGTCCGCCTTGGCGCCGTCCTGAAGAATTTCACTCTCAGCTGGCACAATACTTAATGCTCCCGGGTCATTCCTCTCTAATATGGCCCCAGTTCAGAAGAAACCCACAAAATAGAACCGAGTCCTATTCTAATATTCCTAGCTGCGGTATTCAGGCGACCGGGCCTGCTTTGAACACTCTAATTTTTCAAAGTAAACGCCGACTCTCGACTTCAAGGGACACCTCAGTTAAGATAATCGAGGGGGCCGAGGCAGGGGCTGGGACAGACGGGTAGTCTGGCCGCCAAGGCACCGTCAGCCTGATCCCGAGATCCAACTACGAAGCCAACTGCTTTAACTTTGCAGCACGCTTTGGAGCTGGAATTACCGCGCGTTGCTGGTAACCAGACTTGAGTTCTCCACCTGATCCCCTCGTTAAAGGGATTTAAAGTGTACTCATCTCCAATTACAGGGCCTCGGAAGAGTCCCAGTATTGTTATTTTTCACACAATACTCCCTTTAGGTCGGGAGTGGGTAATTTGCGCGCTAAGCTGCCTTCTTTGATGTGGTAGCCGTTTCAGGCTTCTCTCCGAATCGAACCCTGATTCCCCGCTACCCGTGGGTCACCATGGTAGGCACAGAAATTATCGAAAGTTGATAGGGCAGACATTCGAATGAGACGCCGCTTTACGGCCAGCGATCGGTTCGAGGTTGTCTAGAGTCACCAGCGGCCGCTACACTCGAGAGGCACCCTGCATTGGTTTTTGGGCCTGATAAAATGCACGCATCCTAGATAGTCAGCGCTCGGCAATGGCATAGTATTAATCGTTGCAGTTATCCAAGTAACGGAGAGCGATCAAAGGTTCATAACTGATTTAATGAGCCATTCGCAGTTTCACTGTACCGGCCGTGTACTTAGACTTGCATGGCTTAATCTTTGAGACAAGCATATGCTACTGGCAGGTGATCAACCAGGTAGCCCCCGTGAGGACGGCGCGAGCGCGTGCGCCGCTTACGCTGCCGCCCTCGCTGTCCTGGCCGGTAGCTTACGGGCCTCCGCCTGCGCGCTCTCCCACCGGGGAGCGGTCGTAAGGGACCCAAACTCCATTTTTGGTCGACATGGCGGTGGTGCGAGGCTTTAGAGAAACGTCAAGCTCGGAGGGATCTGCCAAGGTGGAGGAGGGCACGCCTGGGGTCGGTGGATAACAGGCGGCCACCGCCGCGGGCTCGCCTTGGTATCCCGCTGGGGCAGACGGGCAGCCTCGCCCTTCGCTGCGCGGGGGCCAGGGGAGGCGGCGAGGCTTCCTCGCCGTGGGAGGCGAACCTCGGGGTGGCGAGGAACCCACCGCCAGGGCGCCAAGCACTCAGGCCGGGCCGGGTAGGGGCTCCTCCGAGCTGGAGGGTCTCGCTTTTCCAATCGGTCAGCGGCAAAAAGAGCAAAGCCCCAAAGGCGAGAGAGGTCGGCAGAGCGCTCACGGTATCCATCCGCCTCACCGCCTCTTTTGTTCGGCCTCGCCGAGGGTACTCGCCTGACTCTCTCTGAGGGGTGTGATTTCAAAAACGACCAGACAACGCAACGGGCTGTATGTCTCTCGGACAATGCGGTTTCGTTTGGGCGGGTGGGCGGGGGCCGCAGGAAGATAGATTCTGTTTTCGATGCACCTGTCGGCCACATCGGCGCCCCTGGTGATGTAAAGCGTGGACTTTGGAAAATTTTTCGCACTCTCCTCGTGGCTCCCTGAGATGCCGCCGAGTTTTCTCGGGAATCTCCGGGTTGGACGTAGCAGGCTAGCTCTGACTCTCTGGAGGCACTGGAAACGCTCTCCTGAAAAAGGCCTTGGCGGCAAAGAGCTCTTGCCCAATAAACGGTTAGCGGGTTACCGTAGGAGCGCGGGCGAAAAAGCCTCTGCCCGTGCTCCCCTGTCGCTCCTTGGTGCTCCTCTGGGTAGTCCAAAGTGTGGGACTTGGAAAATTTTCGCCTCCTTCCCCTGTGTTTCCTGGTGACGCCCAGGGGCTGCCTCTCACGCACGTCAACAATTGTGGGGAATTTAATTTTGACGCCTCCAGGCGGATTCCCGGCTTCTGGCTGAGCGTTGGCGGAAGGGGCGATCTCGGCGGGCACCCTCACCGCGAACACCTGGTCCCGGCCTGGAGCTCCAGCAACGGAGAACCAAGACTCAGGGTGCTCGAGGTGTACGCCTCCGGACTCGACTCCTGGGTCGGACAAAGGCTCGCTCCTTTCCCTCCTTGACTCTTCTGGAGGGGTACGCTCACAAAAAAAAGCACTCTCAACAATTCGGGCTGGAAGTCTCTTGGCAGTGGGCAGCTGTTTTGGGCTTAAGGGCAAAAAGGGTTTCTGCCAACGCCCCATTTGCCCACTTTGTTGCCCCCTGGTGATGTAAAACGTGGGACTTTGAAATATTTTTCGCACTCTCTGCCCGGGCATGGGGAGCACTCCAGGCGGGCACCCCTCACCGCGAACACCGGTCCCGGCCTGAGCTCCAGCAACGGAGAACCAAGTGATCAGGTGCCTGGGTGTACGCCCGACCTTACCCTGGGTCGGACAGCGCCTCGCTCCTTCCCTCCTTGACTCTCTCTGGAGGGGTACGTTCACAAAAAGCACTCTCTCAACAACGGTGGGCTGGAAGTTCCTGGCAGTGGGCAGGTTTTGGGCGAAGGTACTAGGGCTTCTGCCAACGCCCCATTCGTCCACTTTGCTGTTGCCCTGGTGATGTAAAACGTGGACTTTGAATTATTTTCGCAATCTGCCCGGTCATGGGGAGCCCCCAGGCTGGCACCTCACCCATGACACCCGGTCCCGGCCTGAGCTCCAGCAACGGAGAACCAAGACTCAGGGTGTTCGAGGTGTACGTCCGGACTCTGACCCTGGGTCGGGACAAAGGTCGCCCTTCCTCCTGACTTTCTGGAGGGGTACGCTCACAAAAAGCGCACTCTCTCAACAACGGGCTGGAAGTCTCTTGGCAGTAAAGTATGTTTTGGGCTTAAGGGTAAAAGGGTTTCTGCCACGCCCCATTCGCCCACTTTGTTGCCCCTGGTGATGTAAAAACGTGGACTTGGAAATATTTTCGCACTCTGCCCGGCATGGGGGAGCTCCCCAGGCGGGCACCGCCACCGACCACCGGCCTGTAACCGGTCTTTTTCGACCCGAGACCCCAAACAGTCTCCCACAGTCCCCTCGACCCTGCCCTGGTCCCACAGGTCGCCTGGAGGCTCCTGGGACTCTGCATCAGGGGCACGTTCAGCATGGAGCACTCCTCAGGGCGGCTAAAGCCCTGGCAAGATGTTTTTGGGCTGGCGGTAACCGTTTCTTGCCGACGCCCCAGCTCCCACTCTTGTCGCTCACTAAGATCTAAAAAACGTGCCTTGGTATTCTTGCCCGGGCAAGGGGAGCACCCAGGCGTGGCACCACCACGAACACTATCCTGGTCCGGAGCCTGTTAAACTGAGAACCAAGACCAAATATGGGCCTGATCTCCCCTGGGTCGGACAAAGGCCACTTCTTCCCTCCTTGAGGCTCAGAGGTACACAAAACGGCTCTTCACCAACGGGCTGAAGTTCTCAGGTGACCGAGCCATGTCCTGGTCGGGTCTTTTTCGGACCTCGACCCCAACAGTCTCCCACAGTCCCCCACTGCCTCCCCAACGTGCCTTTGAAATACTCCCCGGCCTCGGCCCGCACGCATGGGGAGCTCCCAGGCGGGCACCGCCACCGATCGATCGCTGAAACCGGGTCTTTTTCGACCCGACCCCAACAGTCTCCCACAGTCCCCACTGCTCTCCCAAGGGGGCCTGAGGCCCTCCCAAGGGGCCCCTGGCCTGTTCTTGCCCGGGCATGGGGAGCCACCACCATCTGCCACTGAATCATTCTGTCATCCGTCCGACACCCGGCCCCCCTGCCAGTCTCCCCCACAGTCCCCCACTGCCTCCAAGGTCCTGGAGGCTCACTCGCGGGGCCCTGGCTCACGGTCTGCCCGGGCATGGGCAGCTCCTCAGGCGGCACCGCCACCGACTATCCCTGGTCCGGCTCCTTTCCGACCCGACCCCAACAGTATCCCACAGTCCCCACTGCCTCCCAAGGGCCTGGAGGTCGGCATGGGCGGGCACCCAGGCGGCACCGCCACCGGCTCATCTCTTTCGAGTCCGGGTCTTTTTCGACCTGACCCCAACAGTCTCCCCACAGTCCCCCACTGTTTCCCAAGGGCCCAGCGCTGGGAGGCCCTGCGGGCCCTTCGGCCTGATCTGCACGGGCATGGGGAGCTCCCAGGCGGGCACCGCCACCGACTATCCCTGGACCGACTGTCCTCGGGTCTCGATTATCCCGGGCCCGCGCCCAACAGTCTCCCACAGTCCCCCACTGCCTCCTTAAGGGCCTGGAGGTCACCAAGGGGCCCTGGCCTGTTCTGCCCGGGCATGGGGAGCTCTATAGGCGGGCACCGCCACCGACTCATCTTGACGGTGTCCGGGCCTTTTATCGACCCGACTCCCAAACAGTCTCCCCACAGTCCCCCACTGCCCTCTCAAGGGCCCGGAGGCCCCGCATGGGCGGGCACCCAGGCGTGGCACCGCCATCGACCATCTCGGTCCGGGTCTTTCTCGACCCGACCCCAACAGTCTCCCACAGTCCCCTGCTCGCCCCAGCACTGAGGTTCGCCAAGGCCCCGGCCTGATCTGCACGGCATGGGGAGCTCCCAGGCGGCACCGCCACCGACTCATCCCTGGACCGACCAGCCTGGCCCGACTATCCCTGGCCCGCAGCCCCAACAGTCTCCCCACAGTCCCCCCACTGCCTCCCCCAGGGCCTGGAGGCTCTCTTCGCATGGGCGGGCACCGCCACCGCCATCTCTGGTCCGGGTCTTTTCGACCAACGACCCCACAGTCCCCCACTGCTCTCCCAAGGGCCTGGAGGCTCACTACGCCCCTGGCCCTGTTCTTGCCTGGCATGGGGAGAGCTCCCAGGCGGCACCAGCAATCGACCAACCTCGGCCCGACTATCCCTGGCCCGGGCCCCAACAGTCACCTCCCCACAGTCCCCACTGCCTCCCCCAGGCAATAAGGCTCTGGGCGGGCACCCAGGTGGCACCGCCACCGACTATTCTCTGGTCCGGGTCTTTCGACCCGA
>JAQQSB010000900.1:25000-32500 GCA_029721515.1 Synanceia verrucosa | reverse complement strand
CCGTCCACGGCTGAGCCTCGACAGAAGGACTCAGGCCCCGAGCGACACCGGGCAAGCGGCTGTCCTCGTGACGCCACATTTCCCCAATCCGCCCGCCGGACGGGATTCGGCGCTGGGTTCTTCCCTCTTCGCCGCCGCTACTAAGGGAATCCTGGTAGTTTCTTTTCCTCCGCTTTAGTAATATGCTTAAATTCAGCGGTCGCCTCGTCTGATCTGAGGTCGTAGTCGACGGAAGCGTTCGCCCGCGTCCCCTCGAGAGGGGCGAAGGAAGCGTAACGTGGCTCGCGCTAGGGTGAGGAGCGCGAGGCTCACCGTGTCTTGCGCCTGCTCTGGCCGGGAGCGGAGGAAACGCCACCCCAGAGGCTCCCTCGACTCTTTTTTTCCACTTCCCGCTGGAGCTGGTTTCCCAGAGCCCTGGCACGCGTAACGCCGGTCAGCGAGAGACGAGTGGTCCACCGCAGTCGCGCTCGCCGTAAAGCGGAGCCCGACGTAGGGCCGCCTCCTCGTGGGGAAGGGGAGGAGGAAAGAGAAGGGGCTTGAGGCGCCAAAGGGGGCGCCGCCAACCCGAACATCTGCACTTAGGGGGACGAAGGCCCGAGGAGCGGGAAGAGGAACTTTTTCCCCTCCGCCGCCAAGTAGAAACCCCAGCCGAAGGAAACGGCATGTTCCGATTGATTGTAAAGCGACCCTCAGACAGGATGAGCCCTCGGGAGGAACCCGGCCGTAAGGTGCGCTCAAGTGTCGGCGATCACGTGTCCTGCAATTCATTAGTTCTCGCAGCTAAAGGCGTTCTTCATCGACGCACGAGCCGAGTGATCCACCGCTAAGAGTTGTCAAGCTTTCTGGTCGCTTTCGCTTCTCGCCAACTTGTTCCTTCGCAGAAAGAAAAAACAAAAGGGTTTCGGAAGGAGGGGACGACAAACCTCCGGGCGCTGTTCGCCCCGCTAATGGTGCACTACGAGGGCGCCAGAGCGAGGGGAGGAGACATTGAACCCCCGCTCTCCGAGGAGGGAGGAGAGTTGGGTACCCGAGGCACGCTGGGCGAACCGCCAGGGCGAGACCGCCGCGCTACGCCAGGTGTTAGGTTGGGAGCTGGGCGGGCCGGGCCTCTGCGGTGCACCGACGGTCCCGCTCTCCCGTGCCTCAACCGCACCCGCCGGTCGGCTCCGCTCTGAGCCCTCGGAGGTTCGGCCCCGCACGGCGGGGGGGTGTTTCGAGACGGGGTGCGTGCGTGGGGAGGTGGGTGCGGGACGGCGCGTCCGGTCGTGTGGGGACGGAGGCACCAGACTGGGGCCCAACGCTCGCGGGTCGGCGGTGTTGTGGCGAACCACTCCTCCGCCGCTTCCGCTCGCTGAACAACCCTCGGGGCGCGGACCCGGGGCGGCCGCCCTGGCAGGGGTTTTCTCCGCGAAAGCGAGCCCCGCCCGGTCCGTCCTGGTGTGGGGAGTGGAGCCGTGGGCCGCTTATCGTGGTAATGATCCTTCCGCAGGTTCACCTACGGAAACCTTGTTACGACTTTTTACTTCCTCTAGATAGTCAAGTTTGATCGCCTTCTCGCGTCCGCCAGGCCGTGACCGGTCGCCGCGGGCCGATCCGGTGGACCTCTACTAAACCATCCAACTGGTAGTATGACGGGCGTGTAAAGCAAAGGGCAGGGACTTAATCAACGCCAGTTTATGACCCACGCTACTGGGAATTCTCGCTCATGGGAAATAATTCGCAATCCCCAATCACCAGTGGTTCAGCGGGTTACCCACGCCTTCTCGCAGGGTAGACACACGCTGATCCACTCAGTGTGGCGCGCGTGCAGCCCCGACATCTAAGGGCATCACAGACCTGTTATTGCTCAATCTCGTGTGGCTGAACGCCACTTGTCCCTCTAAGAAGCTGGACGACCGCACGGGCCGCTGTAACTCAGTTAGCATGCCGGAGTCTCGCTCGCGTATCGGAATTAACCAGACAAATCGCCCACCAACTAAGAACGGCCATGCACCACCACCCACAGAATCGAGCAGAGCTATCAATCTGTCAATCCTTTCCGTGTCCGGGCCGGGTGAGGTTTCCGTGTTGAGTCAAATTAAGCCGCAGGCTCCACTCCTGGTGGTGCCCCTTCACAATTCCTTTAAGTTTCAGCTTTGCAACCATACTCCCCGAACCCAAAGACTTTGGTTTCCCCGACGCCGCCCGGCGGGTCATGGGAATAACGCCGCCGATCGCTAGTTGGCATCGCTTATGGTCGGAACTACGACGGTATCTGATCGCCTTCGAACCGACTTTCGTTCTGATTAATGAAAACATTCTTGGCAAATGTTGCTCCTGGCTTGCGCCGGTCCAAGAATTTCACTCTAGCGGCACAATACTAATGCCCCCGCCGCCCTCTAATCATGGCCCCAGTTCAGAAAGAAACCCACAAAATAGAACCGAGTCCTATTCCATTATTCCTAGCTGCGGTATTCAGGCGACCGGGCCTGCTTTGAACACTCTAATTTTTTCAAAGTAAACGCTCGACCCCGCTGGACACTCAGTTAAGAGCATCGAGGGGGCCGAGAGGCAGGGGGCTGACAGACGTTGCCTCGCCCTGGCGGACCGCCAGCCTCGATCCCGGAGATCCAACTACGAAGCTTTTTAACTGCAGCAACTTTAAGATACGCCATTGGAGCTGGAATTACCATGTGCTGCTGGCACCAGACTTGCCCTCCAATTGATCCTCGTTAAAGATTTTAAAGTGTACTATTCCAATTACAGGCCTCCTAAAGAGTCCTGTATTGTTATTTTTCGGCTACTACCTCCCCGAGTCGGGAGTGGGTAATTTGCGCTAGCCTGCTGCCTTCCTTGGATGTGGTAGCCGCTTCTGTGGCTCCCTCTCCGAATCGAACCCCTGATTCCCCGTTACCTCGTGGTCACCATGGTAGGCACAGAAAGTACCATCAAAGTTGATAGGCAGACATTCGAATGAGACGTCGCTGCCACGAGGGCCAGCCGATCGGCTCGAGGTTATCTAGAGTCACCAGCGGCCGGGCACCTCGAGAGGCACCCCGCATGGGTTTTGGGTCTGATAAATGCACGTATCCCCTGGAGGTCAGCGCGTTGGCATGTATTAGCTCGAGAATTGCCACAGTTATCCAAGCAACGTGGAGAGCGATCAAAGGAACCATAACTGATTTAATGAGCCATTCGCAGTTTCACTGTACCGGCCGGTGTGCCAGACCTGGTATGGCTTAATCTCTTTGAGACAAGCATATGCTACTGGCAGGATCAACCAGGTAGCTCCCCGTGAGGGACGGTGAGCGGTGCGCCGCGACGCCAGCCGCCTCGCTGTCCGGGGTCAGTGCTTGGCGGCTCGCCGCGCGCTTCCTCAACCGGGGAGGAGCGTCGCAAGGGGACCTCGGAACCTATTTCGTGGGTCGCATGCGATGGTGCGGAGGTTTAGAGAAACGTCAGTAAGCTTCGAGGGACCCGCCTACGTGAGGCGGGCACACGCTGGGGTCGGACACAGGCGGGCCCGCCGGGCGGGCCTCCGTCTTGGTACCGGCTAGCAGACGGGCGTTCCGGCTCGCTGCGTGGGCTGCCAGGGGAGGCGGCGAGGCTTCCTGCCGTGGGAGGCGAACCCTCGGGGTGGCGGAGGAACCCACCGCCAGGGCGTCGGGCACTAGGGCCGGGCGCAGGCCCTCCGCTGGAGAGGTCTCTGGCTCTCCAATCGGTCAGCGCGCAAAAAGAGCAAGCCCCAAAGGCGAGAGAGAGGCCGGCAGAGCGCCACGGTATTCATCCGCCCTCACTCGCCTCTTTGCCTGGCTCGGTCGAGGGCATTCGCCTCCTTTGACTCTCTCTGGAGGGGTGCGTTTCAAAACGCGCTTTCAACAACGGGCTGGATGTCTCGGCAATGGGCGGGTTTTGGGCGGGTGGGCGGGTCCGCAGGAAGACAGCACCTGCCGTTTATGCACCTGTCGGGCCACATCGGGCGCTCTCTGGTGATGTAAAGCGGGATTTTGTAAATTCTTCGCACTTCTCGTGCCCCCTGGTGATGCGCTCTGAGTTTTCAGAATCTCCGGGTTGGACAAACAGTGCAGGTTAGCTCCTGACTTTCTCTTTGAGGCACACGTTCTCGGAAACGCCTCCTGAAAAAGGGTTTGGAGGTCTCTTGGCAATAAACGGTTAAAGGCCGCTGGGGGAGCGCGGGTTGAAAAGCCTCTGCCCGCGCTCCCTGTCGCCTCCTTGGTGCCCCCGGTAGTCCAAAGTGTGGGGACTTGGAAAATTTTCTTCACTCCTCGTGTTCTGGTGACGCCCAGGGGGCTGCCTTCTCACCCACGGCCCACACCGCGGGGAATTTTAAATTTTGACCCTCCAGGCGGATCTGGGCTTCCTGCTGAGCCGCTGGCGGGAAGGGGGCGCTCTCGGGCGGGCACCGGGAACACCCGGTCCCGGGCCTGGAGCTCCAGCAACGGAGAACCAAGACTCAGGGTGCTCGAGGTGTACGCCCGGACTCGACCCTGGGTCGGACAAAGGCTCGCTCCTTCCCTCCTCGGACTCTCTGAGGGAAACGTTCACAAAAAAGCACTCTCTCAACAACGGGCTGAAGTCTCTTGCAGTGGGGCATGTTTTGGGGCGAAGGGTAAAAAGGGTTTCTGCCAACGCCCATTTGCCCACTTTGTTGCCCCCTGGTGATGTAAAACGTGGACTTTGAAATATTTTCGCACTCTGCCTGGCATGGGAGCACCCAGGCGGGCACCTCACCGCGAACACCCGGTCCCGGCCTGGAGCTCCAGCAACGGAGAACCAAGACTCAGGGTGCTCGTACGCCCGACCCCACCCTTGGGTCGGACAAAGGCTCGCCCTTCCCTCCTTGACTCTCTGGAGGGGTACGCTCACAAAAAGCACTCTCTCAACAACGGCTGAAGTCTCTGGCAGTGGGCATGTTTTGGGCTTAAGGGTAAAAGGGCTTCTGCCAACGCCCCATTCGCCCACTTTGTTGCCCCTGGTGATGTAAAACGTGGACTTTGAAATATTTTCGCACTTCTGCCCGGCATGGGAGCCCCCAGGCGGGCACCTCACCGCTGAACACCCGTCCCGCCTGGAGCTCCAGCAACGGAGAACCAAGACTCAGGGTGCTCGAGGTGTCACGCCTCGACCCTTACCCTGGGTCGGACAGCGGCTCGCTCCTTCCTCCTGACTTTCTCTGGAGGGGTACGCTCACAAAAACGCACTCTCTCAACAACGGGCTGGAAGTCTCTTGGCAGTGGGCATGTTTTGGCTTAAGGGTAAAAAGGGTTTCTGCCAACGCTTCCATTCGCCCACTTTGTTGCCCCTGGTGATGTAAAACGTGGGACTTTGAAATATTTCAAGACTCTGCCCGGGCATGGGGAGCCCCCAGGCGGCACCGCCACCGACCATCCGCCGGTCCGGGTCTTTCGACCGACCCCAACAGCCTCCCACAGTCCCCCACTGCCCTCCCCAAGGGCCTGGAGGCCCCCCGCGGGGCCCTGGCCTGTTCTGCCTGTCTGCCGGAGCTCCCAGGCGGCACCGCCACCGACTATTCTGGTCCGGTCCTTTCGACCCGACCCCAACAGTCTCCCACAGTCCCCCCACTGCCTCCCTTGCGTCCTGGAGGCCCTCCGGCATGGGCGGCACCCAGGCGGCACCGCCACCGACACATTCTCTGGATGTCCGGCTCTTTTCTCGACCCGACCCCAACAGTCTCCCCACAGTCCCCACTGCCTCCCAAGGGCCTGAGGCGCCCGCTGGGCCCCGGCCTGATCTGCACGGGTGGGCACCAGCGGCACCGCTACTCACTGATCTTGGTCCGGTCTTTCGACCCGACCCCAACAGTCTCCTACAGTCCCCACTGCCTCCGGGCCTGGGGCCCCCGAGGCCCCCCGCCGGATCTGCATCGGCATGGCACCCAGGCGCGCACCGCCACCGACATCCCTGGGTCCGGGTCTTTTTCGACCCGACCCCACAACAGTTCCCACAGTCCCCCCACAGCTCCCAAGGGCCTGAGGCTCATGGGCTGGGCGACCTGGCACTGATCTGCACGGCAGCTTCTCCCAGGCGGGCACCGCCAATCACTCATCCCTGGACCGACTGTCCCTGGTCTGACCATCCCTGGCCCGCTGCCCCAACAGTCTCCCACAGTCCCCACTGCCTCCCAAGGGCCTGGAGGCTCGCTTCGCGGGGGGCCCTGGCCTGTTCTGGGGCATGGGAGCCTCTGTGGCACCGCTAATCGATTATCCCTGGTCTGGGTCTTTTCGACCCGACCCCAACAGTCTCCCCACAGTCCCCCCACTGCCTCCCAAGGCCCGGAGGCTCGCCTCTCGCATGGGCGGGAGACCCAGGCGGGCACCGCCACCGACTCATTTCTGAGTCCGGGTCTTTTCGACCCGACCCCAACAGTCTCCCCACAGTCCCCACTGCCTCCTAAGGGCCTGGAGGCCTCAAGCCCCGGCCTGATCTGCACGGGCATGGGGAGCCCCCCAGGCGGGCACCGCCACCGACTGTCCCTGGATCCACTGTCCCTGGACCGACTACTTCCCCGGCCCGCGCCCCAACAGTCTCCTACAGTCCCCCCATCAGCCTCCCAGCGGGCCTGGAGGCTCACTAAGGGCCCTGGCCTGTTCTGCTCCGGGCATGGGATCTCCCCAGGCGGGCACCGCCACCGACCTGGATGTCCCTGGCCCGGGTCTTCCCGGGGTCGGCACCCCAACAGTCTCCCACAGTCCCCACTGCCTCCCCAAGGGCCCGGGAGGCCTCCCGCATGGGCGGGCACCCAGGCGGCACTGCCATCGACTATCTTCGGTCCGGGTTCTTTCGACCCGACCCCAAATAGTCTCCCACAAAGCCCCATCTGCCTCCCCAAGGCCTGAGGCTCCCTGCGGGGCCCTGGCCTGATCTGCACGGGCATGGGAGCTCCCCCAGGCGGGTACCTGCCACTCCTGACTACCCTGACCGACTGTCCCGGGCCCGACTGCATCCCTGGCCTGCAGCCCCAACAGTCTCCCCACAGTCCCCCACTGCCTCCCAAGGCCTGGAGGCCCCCCGCATGGGCGTGGGCACCGCCACCGACTATCCTTGGTCCGGTCTTTTCGACCTGACCCCACAGTCCCCCCCACTGCCTCCCAAGGGCCTGAGGTTCACTGGGCCCCTGGCCTGTTCTGGCCCGGGCATGGGAGCTCCCCAGGCGGCACCGCCACCGACCTGTCCCTGGCCCGACTATCCCTGGTCCGCGGCCCCAACAGTCTCCCACAGTCCCCCACTGCCTCCCCAGGCCTGGAGGCTCTCGCAGGGCGGGCACCCAGCGGCACCGCCAATCGACTATCTCCTGGTCCGGCTCAATTTTTCGACCCGACCCCAACAGTCTCCCACAGTCCCCCCACTGCCTCCCAAGGGCCTGAGGTCTCTCGCGGGGCCCTGGCCTGTTCTGCCTGGCATGGGAGCCCCCCCAGGCGGGCACCGCCACCCGACCGTCCCTGGCCTGACTATCCCGGTCTGCAAGGCCCCAACAGTCTC
>JAQQSB010000900.1:0-20000 GCA_029721515.1 Synanceia verrucosa | reverse complement strand
TGGTCGCTCTGCCTGGATCTGAGGTCGTAGTCGATGGGGAAGGTTCGCCCGCCCCCCGGAGAGGCGTGAAGGCGTGAACGTGGCTCGCGCGCTTAGGGTGAGGAGCGTGAGGCTCACCGTGTCTTTGCGCCCGTTCTCCTCGGGAGCGGGAGGAAACGCCACCCCAGAGGCTCCCCGACTCTTTTTTCCACTTCCGCTGGAGCTGGTTTCCAGCCGCCGGAGCCCTGGCACAGACGTAACGCCGTCACGCCAGAGAGACGAGTGGTCCACCGCAGCCGCGCCGCCAGTGCGGAGCCCGACGTGGGGCTGCCTCCCTCCCTCGTGGGGAAGGAGGAGGAAAGAGAAGGGGTTGAGGCGCCAAAGGGGGCGCCATTCCGAACATCTGCACTTAGGGGGACGAAGGTCCGAGGAGCCGGAAGAGGAACTCTTTCTCCGCCGCCCGCGAAACCTCAGTAGCCGCGGAAACGCTGAAGGTTTCCGATTGATTGTAAGCGCGACCTCAGACAGGCGAAAGTCCGAGGAACCCGGGCCGCAAGGTGCGTTCAAGTGTCGATGACTCAATGTGTCCTGCACTACATAGTTCTCGCAGCTAGCTGGCGTTCTTCATCGACGCACGCAGCCGAAGTGATCCACCGCTAAGAGTTGTCAAGCTTTCGTCGCTTTCGCTCCGCCAACTTGTTCCTTCGCAGAAAGAAAAAACAAAAGGGTTTCGAAGGAGGAACTGGACGACAAACCTCCGGCGCCGCCTGCCCCGCTGGCGACGCTGGGCGAGCGCCCAGAGCGAGGAGACATTGAACCCTCGCTTTCCCGAGGAGAGGGAGGAGAGTTGGGTACCCGAGGCACGCGGGCGGAACCGCCAGGGCGAGAGACCGCTACTACCGCGCTGGTGGGTGTTAGGGTTCTGGAGTTGGGCGGGCCGAGCCCTGCTTTGCACTGACGGTCCCGCTTCTTCCCCGCCCCGAACTGGCACCGCCGGGGTCGGCTCCGTCTGAGCCCTGGAGGCCTGAATCCGCACGGGCGGGGGTGCTTTGAGACGGGTGCGCGGCGTGGGGAGGGTGGGTGCGGACGGGCTAGGCCGCCTCGTGGGGACGGAGGCACCAGACTGGGGCTGAAGGCTCGCGGTCGGCGGTGTTGCCAGGCGAACCACCCCTCCGCCGCCTCGCTGGCTGTAACAACCTCGGGGCGCTGACCTGGGGGGGCCGGCCCTGGCAGGGGTTTCTTCATGAGCGAGCGAGCCCCGCCCGGTCCGGTCCTCGGTGGGGGAGTGAGCCGGGTGGGCCGCTATCGGTAATGATCCTTCCGCAGGTTCACTCTACGGAAACCTTGTTACTTACTTTTACTCTCTAGATAGTCAAGCTTGATCGCTTTCTCGGGCGCCCGCCAGGGCCATGGACCACACGCGGGCCGATCCGAGGACCTCACTAAACCATCCAATCGGTAGTAGCGACGGCGTGTGTGTACAAAGGGCAGGACTTAATCAACGCTGAGCTTATGACCCGCGCTACTGGGAATTCCTCGTTCATGGGAAATAATTGCAATCCCCAATCCCTATCACGAGTGGGGTTCAGCTGGTTACCCACGCCTCTCGGCGAAGCGTGACACACGCTGATCCACTCAGTAGTGGCGCCATGTGCAGCCCCGACATCTAAGGGCATCACAGACCTGTTATTGCTCATCTCTGGTGGCTGAACGCCACTTGTCCTTCAGTTGGACGCCGACCGCACGGGCCAGCGTAACTAGTTAGCATGCCGGAGTCTCGCTCGCTATCGGAATTAACCAGACAAATCGCCTGACCAACCAAGAACGCAATATGCACCACCACCCACAGAATCGGTGAAAGAGCTATCAATCTGTCAATCCTTTCTCCGTGTCCGGGCCGGGTGAGGTTTCCGTGTTGAGTCAAATTAAGCCGCAGGCTCCACTCCTGCGGTGCCCTTCCGTCAATTCCTTTAAGTTTCAGCTTTGCAACCATACCTCCGGAACCCAAAGACTTTGGTTTCCTCGACGCCGTTCGGCGGGTCATGGGGAATAACGCCGGATCGCTAGTTGGCATCGTTTATGGTCGGAACTACGACGGTATCTGATCTGCCTTCGAACCTCCGACTTTCGTTCTTGATTAATGAAACATTCTTGGCAATGCTTTGCTGTCTGCCTTGGCGCCGTCCAAGAATTTCACCTCTAGCTGCACAATACGAATGCCCCCGGCCGTCCTCTTAATCATGGCCCCAGTTCAGAAAGAAAAACCCACAAAATAGAACCGAGTCCTATTCCATTATTCCTAGCTGCGGTATTCAGGCGACCGGCCTGCTTTGAACACTCTAATTTTTTCAAAGTAAACGCTTCGACCCCGCTGGACACTCAGTTAAGAGCATCAGGGGCGCTTGAGAGGCAGGGGCTGGGACAGACGGGTAGTTAGCTCGCTGGGCGGACCGCTTCAGCTCGATCCCGAGATCCAACTACGAAGCTTTTTAACTGCAGCAACTTTTAAGATACGCTTATTGAGTTGGAATTACCGCATGCTGCTGGCACCAGACTTGCCCTCCAATTGATCCTTGTCAAAGGATTTAAAGTGTACTCATCTCCAATTACAGGGCCTCGAAAGATTCCTGTATTGTTATCGTCATTACCTCCCCGAATCGGGAGTGGGTAATTTGGCGCGCCTGCTGCCTTCCTTGATGTGGTAGCCAGGCTTCTCGTGTTCCTCTCCGAATCGAACCCCGATCTCCGTTACCCGTGGTCACCATGGTAGGCACAGAAAAATACCACCAAAGTTGATAGGGCAGATATTCAATGAGACGCCGCCACGAGGCCAGCGATCGCTCGAGGTTATCTAGAGTCACCAGCTGCGTCGGGCACTCCAGAGGCACCCCGCATGGGTTTTGGGTCTGATAAATGCACCGCATCCTGGAGGTCAGCTGCTCGCTGGTATGTATTAGTTTCTTATTGCCACAAGTTATCCGGCAACGCGAGAGCGCATCAAAAGGAACCATAACTGATTTAATGAGCCATTCGCAGTCACTGTACCGGGCCGTGTGTACTAGACTTGCATGGCTTTAATCTTTGAGACAAGCATATGCTACCGGCAGATCAATCCAGGTAGCCTCTGCGAGGATCGCGCGGAGCGGTGGCGCCGCGACGCCTCCGCCCTGGCTCCGGGGTCTGTAGCCATGGGCCCCCGCCTGCGCCTCACCGTGGGGAGCGGTCGCAAGCGGGACCCAAACTCCATTTCGTGGTCGCATGCGATGGTGCGGAGGTTTAGAGAAACGCAAGCTCGAGGGACCCGCTCGGTGAGGCGGCACGCCTGGGGTCGGTGACAACAGGCGTCAGCTCGCCGGGCGGGCCTCCGCCTGGCACTGCTGGGGCAGACGGGGCGCCTCGGCCCGCCGGCGCTGCAGCGCCAGGGAGGCTGGCTACAGGCTTCCCTGCCGTGGGAGGCGAACCTCGGGGTGGCGGAGGAACCCACCGCCAGGGCGCCGGCACCAGGGCCGGGCCGGCAGGGGCCCCGCTGGAGTGGCTCTGCTTCCAATCGGCCAGCGTGCAAAAAGAGCAAGCCCCAAAGGGCGAGAGGCCGGCAGAGCGCCACGGTATCCATCCGCCCTCACCGCTCTTTGCTCGGGCTCGCCGAGGGCATTCGCCTCCTGACTCTCTTCGGAGGGGTGCGCTTCAAAACGCGCCTCAACAACGGGCTGACGTCTCTCGGCAATGGGCGGTTTTGGGCGGTGGCGGGCCGTAGGAAAGACAGCACTTGCTGCCGATGCACCTGTCGGCCACATCGGCGCCCCTGGTGATGTAAAGCGTGTGGGACTTTGGAAAATTTTTTCGCACTTCTCCCCTGTGCCCCCTGGTGATGCGCTCTGGAGTTTTCAGAATCTCCGCTTGAACAAACAGCAGGTTAGTCTCTTTGACTCTTCTTTGAGGCACACGCTCGGAACGCTCTCCCTGAAAAAGGGTTTGAGGTCTCTTGGCAGTAAACGTTAAAGGTACGCTGGGAGCGGGCCAAAGCTCTTGCCCGCGCCCCCTGTCGCCCCTTGGTGCTCCCCCGGTAGTCCAAAGTGGGACTTTGGAAAATCTTCTTCACCTTCCTCCAGTGCCTCTGCAGACGCCCAGGAAGCTGCCTCACCCACGTCCACAATTGCGGGGGAATTTAAATTTTGGACTCCAGGCGGGACTCCTGGGCTTCTCTGCAGCGGAGCGGAAGGGGCGATCTCATGTGGCACCTCACCGCGAACACCCGGTCCCGGGCCTGGAGCTCCAGCAACGGAGAACCAAAGACTCAGGGTGCTCGAGGTGTACGCCCGACTCGACCCTGGTCGGACAAAGGCTCGCTCCTTCCTCCTGGACTTCTCTGGAGGGGCACGCTCACAAAAAAGCACTCTCTCAACAACGGGCTGGAAGTCTCTTGGCAGTGGGCATGTTTTGGGCGAAGGGTAAAAAGGTTTCTGCCAACGCCCCATTTGCCCACTTTGTTGCCCCCTGGTGATGTAAAAAACGGGACTTGAAATATTTTCGCACTCTGCCCGGGCATGGAGCACCCAGGCGGGCACCTCACCGCGAACATCTGGTCCCGGGCCTGAGCTCCAGCAACGGAGAACCAAGACTCAGGGTGCTCGGTGTACGCCCGACCCTACCCTGGGTCGGACAGTTCGCCTGCTTCCTCCTTGACTCTCTGGAGGGGTAATGTTCACAAAAAAAGCACTCTCTCAACAACGGGCTGGAAGTCTCTTGGCAGTGGCACATGTTTTGGGCGAAGGGTAAAAGGGTTTCTGCCAACGCCCCCATTCGCCCACTTTGTTGCCCCTGGTGATGTAAAACGGGACTTTGAAATATTTTCGCACTCTGCCCGGGCATGGGGAGCCCCAGGCGGGCACTCCTCACCGCAACACCCGGTCCTGGGCCTGGAGCTCCAGCAACGGAGAACCAAGACTCAGGGTGCTCGAGGTGTACGCCTGGACCCTACCCTGGCTCGGACAAAGGCTCGCTCTTCCCTCCTCTTGACTCTCTGGGAGGGGCACGCTCAACAAAACGCACTCTCTCAACAACGGGCTGGAAGTCTCTGGCAGGGGTGCATGTTTTGGGCGAAGGGTGTGCAATTTCGCCAACGCCCCATTCGCCCACTTTGTTGCACCCTGGTGACATAAAACGTGGGAACTTTGAAATATTTTCGCTTCTGCCCGGGCATGGGAGCTCCCAGCGGGCACCGCCAACACTGTCGACGTCCGGCCTTTGTTTGACCTGACCCCAACAGTTCCTCACAGTCCCCCACTGCTCCAGAGAAGGGCCTGGAGGCCACTCGCGGGCCCTGGGCCTGTTCTGCCCGGGTATGGGTCTCTGCGGCTGGCACAGCTCGATTCACCCTGAGTCTGCTTCTTTCTGCTGAGCCCAACAGTTCTCCGGACAGCCCTGTTCCTTCAGGCTGGGGGCTCTCGCATAAGCTCTATGCCCGCGCAGAGTGCCGCCAATATTTCTGCAGTCCGTTTTACATCGACCCGGGGCAACAAAGTGGGCGAATGGGGCTGCAGAAACCCTTACCTCTGACTAACCGGTCTCTCGCCCACCTCACCAGCCCACGCCTCCGCGCCAGCGCCTGCACGTTGAGAGGCTTTTACCGCCACGTACAGCCGCCAGGCCTGGGTCAAGGACCAGGACTGAGGTTACTCATTGCCTTCATCGTCGCCCAGTACGAGTAATCCCCCGCGATGGGCATTTCTGAACCGGTCTCTTCGAGTGCACCTCAACAGTCTTGCCCACAGTCCGCTGCTGGAGCCGAATTTCAGGCCCGTGGCACCGTGCACCGCAGGAGGTGCTCTGGTCCAGCCTCTTCACTGACCCGGCAGTCTTCGCAGCTATCACCTTCCAAGTCCCGACGTTTTACGGCTTCAGGCGGCACAGCAATCGCCAGTGGGTCTCGACTGGGGCGTTGGCAGATGTCCACCGCCTTCCGTACTGGAGGCCCCCGTAATTGCGCGGCACTCCATCGATCATAACTTCAGCCTGCTTCGACAGAGACTGCCTTTTTTAGCCTGCCTTCCCGTCTGGTGTTCGCTGAGTCAAGGACGGGAAGGAGCTTCGCGGCTTCGCCCACGGCTCAGGTCGGAGTCCTTCTCGTGCACTCCCCTGAAAACTCCTGAGTCTTGGTTCTCCGCTGTTCCACGCCCACAGGCCTCCCAGCAATCGGGTAGCCTGCGTGCTAGTACCGCCTGAGACTGGTCCAATCTTCGACCTGACTTCAATAGTCTTCACTGCCTCCCAAGGCTTACTCTGGGTCCGCCGGGCATGTCCAAATCTGGTACCCCGCAATTGTGGACCGGTGGTCTGCCCGGCATCCGCTGCCTCACAAATCTCTCATGTCTCAGGTTTCAACGAGGTTCCTCGCATGAAGAAAATTTTCCAAAGTCTTGACAGCTTTTCGACTACCGGCTTCAAGGAGGCTACAGGAGCGGGCAGAGGCTTTTTCAAGCCTCGCGCTTCTCGCTTCAGCCCTTTAACTGCTTATTGCAAGAGACCAAACGGGCAGTTCTTTGGAGCAAGCTCGGTGAACGTGGTGCTCTCCAAAGAGAGAGAGTCCTCCCAGCTAACCTGCACTCGAGATGGTTCAACCCCCGGAGATGGCTGGAAATCGACTCAGAGCGCATCACCAGGGGGCACGAGGAGAGTGACGAAAATCATTCCAAAGTCCCACGCTTGATGCCTCACCAAGTCTGGTCTGTTCTGCCTGTGGTCGACAGGTGCACGCAGGTGCTGCCTTCGCGTATCGCCCACCGCCCAAACCCGCCCATTGCCGAGAGACATCCAGCCCGTTAGTGCTGAGAGCCTTCAGCTGATGAACGCACCCTGGGCGAGAGATGGTGCAAGGAGCGACGCCTGGCTGCACGCCCGAGCGACCAGGGCTCATTGAGGGCGGATGGATACCAGGAGCGCTTGCCGCACTCTGGCTCGCCAGTACTGGGGCTTGTTTCTTTGCACGTCATGGCCCGATTGGATCCCGGCCTCGACCAACAGTTCGGAGGCTCCGCCCGCTCCCACCTAGTGCCCGACTACGTCTGGCAACTCCTCCAGCCACCCCACGAGGGTCTGCCCAACCACGGGCCCTATCGCCCATTCGCCGCTTCCCGCCTGGCAGTCACGCAGCACCATCGCCCTTTGTACGCCTGGTCGTGGGCGGCATTAGACTATTTTCCTGAGGCCCGGTGCCGGGCGGCCGCCTGTTGTCCAGCCGACCCCGGCGTCTGGCCACTGGCCTGGTCCCGGCCGAAAGCACGAGGTAATCTAAATACTCGCGTTCCATCGCAGTGCACCACTAGCCGCGCAATTTCGGGTTAGTCTATGTGATACCCGCGCTCCGGTGGAGTCCAAGCGCAGGCGGGACCTGCCAAACTAGCGATGCCGCGCCCTGTTAGCGAGGGGTCATGCAACCGTTGGTCAAGATTATGGTTCCCTTAGCAGGGAGCCTCACTGGTTACTCACAGGCTTGATCCTGCCAGCATTCACTGTCGCAGCGGATTCCGCAGTTATAGTTCCAGTTAAGTCTACACTTCATCTTTCGGTAAAGCCCGCCTCCACGCGTCGACAGCTTGGTCAATGGCCTTAATAAATCAGTTATGGTAGCAGGAGCCGCCGCCACGCATTGGATTCAGAATCACTTGCTCCGCGTAATACATGCCAAGGAACGCTTGACAAACATGATGCGCGGTGATTGAGACCCTCAGCCTATGGGTGCCTCGCAGCCTGGCCGCTTTGGAATGACTCTAACCGATAACTATGGCGCCGATGCAGTATGGCCTGGTCAGGCGGCGACTGTTCTTCATTCGGAATGTCTGCCCTATCTCACTGATTTATAGCTTGACTACTGCTTCAGCCAGACCACGGGCACGTGGGAATCAGGTGTTCGATTCCGAGAGTGGAGCCTGAGAAACGGCTACTACAAATCACATGAAGGCAGCAGGTGTTCAAATTCACGACGTACAGCCACGCTCCTTGTTAGCGGGCATCACGCCAGAAGTGTCACAATGATAGATATACGTCGCAACGCTATCGCCAGCCAAAGTTACTCGTGACACTTCCGCTAAACCCAAAGTCACAAGGACAGAGGCCCTAAGCCACGGCCCGTACTCATACTGAAAACAAGACGCCAGCTTTGTTCTCTACACGGACAGCCGCCGGTTGCCTTAGACACCTGCGCTCACTGCCACTGAAGCTTATCTTACGTCGTTGCTGACACAGAAAGAGAGCCTCGCCTTCGGGCCATGCAAGCGAAAACGGTAGCATAGCAAATATTATCAGCGCCGGTTCTCCACTTCTTCACAGCGCCAGACTACCGGGCTGTCCCAGCCGCTGCCTCTCGCCAGCCTTCAAACCAATGTGGCTCGCCTGCGATAAGGCGTAGACAAAGTGAATCCGCGCATCCACTGCTGCCGTCACCACTAGACGAGGCACGGCCATCTAGAGTAAGGTTATCCACGCCCGCCATTACTCTTCACTCTGACATCCAGATAAGACCAAGCAGCAAATACCGTCAATTCACCGCAGGCCTACGCTTGCCTAATGGAACAAATGACCTTGCCGCTATCTATTTCTAAGTCAGCTAGTCGGCGACCGCCGGCCCGCGCGAACGGGCCTACCCGGCGCCAGCGAGATGGTGTCGCGCTGTATACCCAGAGTCGCCGCCGCCGACGCCAGACTGTCTTCGCAATTCTTGACTGGCGTTGACACGCCGCACGAAGATCTAATTGCGAGGCGGTCGCCGCCCGCCAGCGAGAGGAGGATTATACGTTCAGGTCGCAAGAAGCCTGTTTCGCCAGATTTCAGCAACAGTCGACCTGTTCTTAGAGCGAATCTTATCCCGCCTGGCGATCTGAGTTGTTGACTAAACCTGATGCCAACATTCAGAGGCCGATCATCGGGACTGCCGCGATCTACGATTCACTTCCGACCCGGACTGCTAGGACGACGAGCCACACCGATGCCGAAACCTAGCAATCGGCTTTGTTCCGGGAGTATGGTTTTTCCCCGAAACCAAAGGAACTTCCTGACGGATTACGCCTGGATATACCACATAGGATTTGGCCCGCCAATTCCAGATTCAAATCTTGAACTCAACTCTTCGATCGGGTCGGGCCACATCCGGCCCGGACACGGGCGCTCGCCATCTTCCGATCGACTATTACTGAACTCTTTTCTCGATTTCTGCTCAAAAAGTGGTGCATGAATATTTTAGTTACACATACGATGCGGAAATGTCTCCGGCCTGCGTCTAAGTTCGATAACGAACAGAGTGCCGCTTGCATTGTCATTACGCGTAGCCCGCGAGGTAGGTCGGCACGGCCAACTTAGAGGGACGCCCAGTGGCGTTTCAGGCCACGAGATTGCAGGCGACAGGTCATTGTGATCCAGCGACTCCATTACGCCCGCCAGCACTCACCGCCGTCTGACGCGGGCTTTCAAGTAGCTGCACTGAGCTCAGCCATCAGCCGCCAGTTCGCTTGCTAAAGTGGCCCACTCAGCGCCGTACTTCAGGCCGGTCTCCAGCCGCGGCGCCGGGTTTTACCCACGGCGTGAGGTAGGGATTGTTCGCCCTGTCAATTATCATCCATGAACGAGTAACTGGCGATTCTGAGCGCGGTGCTTGACCCGAGGAAACTTCAGCTACTCAGATTTGTGTCGTCTCGCCTATTGTAGGTCGACGGTCGATGTCACAACAGTGATCTACGGGCCTTCCACCAGAGTTCTGGTTTAGCCCTGCCCAGTATCCTTCGTCACTACACGCGCCACTCATCTTCGACGCATCGTGGTGCCCATCTGGCGGCCAGCGCCGAAGACGATGCAACACGGGCCGCTGGCACCCTTCACAAGGAAAGACTTGTCCGCGCTCAAGACGGTCGGGTTCCGCCGTCGAACGGCTGTCTCCTGGATCCAATTACCCGATACGCGGTTGCGCGGCCCACGTCCGGCTCGCCAGTCAGCCGGAGGGGGCCTCCCGAGACCGGACCGAGCGAGGCTCGCGCAAGGCAATTCAGAAACACGTCTGAGCGACGGTGTCTGGCAGGGAGGCGCCGCTGGTCCTCAGCCGGAAGCCTTTCAGTCGGTACCTGTTTGTCAAGACTCATCGGCGATAGCCGCGGAATGGCCGGATCGCAAGGACTTGCCGCCCTGACCAGCGAGCGTTGACCGGTGACGCTGACTCACCGTCTGGTGCCTGGCCACCCCCACACTTCTGATCCTTCGCTGTCGATCGCCCCGCACTCCACGCTAGCCGCATCTCAACCAAATGACTCCAGAATGACACCCCGCAGGAAATCGCTATCGGCATTCGCATCGCCATGGCTGACCGCCTCGATCAGAGCCTGACTCAGTTCTGCTTACAATGTAGCGAAGCGTCTTCAGACGCAAATACTCAGTCGCCGGTCGCCCGATAACTCCGAAGCTCTTCCGCCACTGGAGGGAATCCGGCTGCGTCTTCTCCACGCTAGTTCGGTGGTCCTTCGCCTGACAGGTCGAATGACGGCCGCCTCTGGAGAAGGGATGAAAGAATACTACGCTTCCTCCGAGGAGCGCGAGGCTCACCGTCTGCGCCTGTTTCGGCCAACGCCAATTCCGAGATGACTCTTTTCCCGCTGGTTTCGCAGCTGACTCGCGGGCGCAACGATAGGTTCATCGTAGCCGCCGCCATGCGAAAGCCGACGCGTAAAGATGGTTAGTCGCCGCTACTGCGCGTAAAGGTCTCGGAACATCGATTTGTTTTTTTTTTTTTCGGTTTTCATCCAGCCGGCCTGCGTTGGCACAGCGAAACGCGCTGGTTCAGCTATTCTTCAACTTGCAGCGGTTCCTGGAGAACTCGGCCGCAAGGCGCCCGAAGCCGCCGATGAAGAACGCAGCTAGCTGCAGAACTAAATGTGAACTGCAGCGACACATTGATCACTTCGCCACTCAACGCACCTTGCGGCCCCGGTTCCTCCCGGCTACGCTTCGTCTGAGGGTCGCTTACAATCAAATTTGAAACCTTCGCTTCGCTGCTGGGGGTTTTCTGAGGCAGGGCAGCAGGGGGAAAGAGTTCCTCTTCCCGCTCTCGGCCTTCGCCCCTAAGCGCAGATGTGTTCGACGCTGGCGCTTCTTGAGCATGCCCAACTCTCTTCTCTTCTCCCTCCTTCCCCACGAGGGGAGGGGCGCCCGCACGCCGGGCCCGCGATCGAAGCGCACGCGGCTGTCGGTGACCACTGCCTCCGCTGACCATGCTTGACCACTGCCGGGCTCTGACGCTGGTAAACATGCTCAAGCGGTGTGGAAAAAAACGAGTCCGGGGGGTGCCTCTGGGGGTGGCGTTTCCTCCGCCTCCCGCCAGAACGGAGAGCGAAGATTGTCGGTGAGCCTCGCATTCTCACCGTAGCGCCGAGCCATCGTTACGCTTTCCCGCGCCCTCTCTGGGACGCTGGGCGGCAACCCGTCCCACTCACGACCTCTGATCAGACGCAGACTCCACCCGCTGAATTTTAAGTATATTACTAAGCGGAGGAAAAGCAACCAACCAGGAGCCCTTCAGTGAAGGCGAGCTAAGAGGGAAGAGCCCAGTCAATCCCATCCGGCTGGGCGGATTGGGGAAATGTGGCGTATCGGAAGACCGCTGTTCTGCATGTCGCCGCCTGATCCTTCTGATCGAGGCTCAGCTCTGTGGACGGTGTGAGGTCGGTAACGGCCCCCGCCGCGCCGGGTCGGGCCTTCGAGTCGCCGTTGTTGGGAATGCAGCCCAAAGCGGTGGGAAACTCCATCTAAGGCTAAATACCGGCACGAGACCGATAGTCGCATAAGTAAATTTTAAGTGGAAGCTGAAAAGAACTTAAAGAGAGAGCTCATGAGGCTGGAAACCGCGCGAGAGGTAAACGGGTGGGTCCGCGTAGAGTCCGCCCGGGATCTAACCCGGAGGGTCAGGGACGCTCGCCTGCGGGAGGATCCTCGCTGACCTCCCCTCGCCGCGCCGCTGCCGCTGGGCTTATTTCCGCCGGTGGCGCACGCGACCGCTCTAGGTCGGGCTTGGAAAGGCTCGGGCGAAGGTGGCTCAGCGCTTCGCGTCAGCGAAGCTTTACAGCGCTCTCCCCTGCCCGGACCTCGCCGCTTCCGGGCCGTGGACACAGTGCTCGCTATGCCTCTTCTCCCCCACCTCGGGAGTGGGAGTGGACGGGCCTCTACAGATCTCAGGCGCCGACTCGTCAACCGGGCGGACTGTCCCCAGCGCGCCCCAACCGTCTGTCAGGCAGCCAGGGGCGGCTCGCCCACGTGAGCCAACAACAGGCTGAGGTCTGCGCGCAGGCGATGTCGGGTAACCCAATCTCGACAATCTGGCCTTGAAACACGGACTATGGAGTCTAACGCACGCCACAGTCAGAGGGTGCCGTTAAAACCTGCGTGCGCTAATGAAAGTGAGGGCCGATGCGCGCCGCTGAGGTGGGATCTCGGCCTCGCTGGCTCAGCGCAGACCATCGTCTGCTCTCGCCCGCACCCGGGAAGGAGGTGGAGCGTGAGCGCGCGAATAGGACCCGGAAGATGGTGAACTATGTCGGGCAGGGCGAAGCCAGAGGAAACTTCTGGGTGGAGGCCCGCAGCGGTCCTGACGTGGCAACCGTGGTCGTCCGACCTGGTGATAGGGCTTAAAGACTCATCGAACCATCTAGTAGCTGGTCCCTCCGGGTTTCTCAGGATAGCAGGCGCCTGAGCCTCGCAGTTTTATCTGCAAAGCTTAATGATTAGAGGTCTTGGGGTCAAACGATCTCAACTCTATTCTCAAACTTTTAAATGGTAAGAAGTCTGCCTGCTGGCTTCTGGAGCTGGGCGTGGAATGCGAGCCGCCTAGTGGGCCACTTTTGGTAAGCAGAACTGGCTGCTTTATGGATGAAACCGAACGCTGGGTTAAGGCGCCTGGATGTCGACGCTTCATCAATTCTCAGAAAAGCGTGTTATATCGATATAGCCAGCAGGACGGGTGGCTATGTAATCGGAATCCGCTTATGAGTGTAACAACTCACCTGTCGAATCAACTAGCTCCTGAAATGGATGGCGCTGGAGCCGCCGGGCCTGATAAATCCGGCGCTACCGGCAACAGGAGCCTCTGAGGGCTACGCTACGATTTAGGTAGGGAGGGTCGGGCCAAGGGTGAGCACGGGAAGTTTAGGCTTTCAAATCTGGTGGACGCAGCGCGGGTGCAGAGATCTGGTGGTAGTAGCAAATATTCAAACGAGAACCAACACGTCGAAGTGGAGAAGGGTTCCGCGTGAACAGCAGCTGAACATGGGCCGTCGATCCTAAGAGATACACCAACGCTGCTCGAAGGGGTGGGGTTGATGGCTCACGCCGCCCCTCGGTCGATCAGGGTGCGGAGTTCGGTCTTGATCTCCCCGACCCGGGAGTGGAGGGAGATAGGCGTCGCGAGAAGCGCCCAGTGCGCGGTAACGCAAACGATCCCGGGAGTAGCTGGCGGGAGCCCCCGGGAGAGTTCTCTTTTTGTGAAGGGCAGGGCGCTCCTGAATGGTTCCGCCGAGAGAGGGGCCTGTGCCCTGGAAAGCGCCATGTTCTGGGCAAGGTCCGTGAGCTCTCGCCGCCTCAGAAAATCCGGGGAGAAGGTGTAACCCCGCGCTAGCCGTGACCTATATCCGCAGCAGGTCTCCACAGTGAACAGCCTCTGGCATGTTAGATCAAGGCAGTTAAGGGAAGTCGGCAATCCGATCCGGTGAATCTCGGATAAGGATTGGCCCCGAAGGGCTGGGTCGGTCGGGCTGGGGCGCGGTTGGCTAGCTCGAGTCAAGGTTGGGGGAGTAGTCGCCTGCCGCCTCCCTTCTCTCCTGGGCTGGAAGGCGTTGGTTGTCTGGCCATCGCGGGTCCTTCGCCCGCAGCGCCAAGGCCGCCGGGCGGGGTTTTCGCTGGCAGTGTCCGACGCCAAGGTGTGGAAGGGTTTACGGAGGGGACCGGGTACGGCGGTCGGCGGGCGGCGACTTGGACGCTGGGCCGGGCTTCTTTCTCAGCGATCTTCCTCAGGCCACGGGCACCGCTGGGCCCTGCTCGCTGGGGTACCGGGCGTGGTCGCCGGCTGGCGCTTAGCAGTTGACTTAGCAACTGGTATGACCAGGGGAATCCGACTGTTTACTCATTGAACACAGTACTGGCAAGGCCCACGGGGGTGCGTTGACGCTGGAGTGCATTTCTGCCCAGTGCTCTGAATGTCAAAGTGAAGAAATTCAATGAAGCGCTGGTAAACGGGCGGAGTAACTATGACTCTTTAAGGTAGCCAAATGCCCCGCCATTCAATTAGTGACGCCGCATGAATGGATGAACGAGATTCCCACTGTCCCTACCTGCTACCCAGCTTAAACCACAGCCAAGGGAACGGGCTTGGCAGAACTGAAGGGGAAAGAAGACCCTGTTGAAGCTTGACTCCATCTGGCACTGTGGAAGAGACATGAGAGGTGTAGAATAAGTGGGAGGCCACCCCACTGGTGAAATATCACCACTTTATCGCTTTTCACTTACCCGGTGAGGCGGGGAGGCGAAAGCCCTGGAACGGGCTCTCTGCCAGGTGTCAAGCGCCCGGCATCGCCGGGCACCACCCGGGCCCGGGACAGTGGCAGGTGGGAGTTTGACTCAGGCGGTACACTCACTGAAACGTAACGCAGGTGTCCTCAGGAAGTAGCCTACAGGAGAGGACAGAAACCTCCTGTGGAGCAGAAGGGCAAAAAAGCTCGCTTGATCTTGATTTTCAGTATGAATACAGACCGTGAAAGTTAGCCTCAACATCCTTCTGACTTTGGGTTTTAAGCAGGAGGTGTCAGGAAAAGTTACTACAGGGATAACTGGCTTGTGGCGTGCTGTTGCTCATAGCGACGCTGCGCTTTTGATCCTTCCTCGATGTCGGGCCTTGTATCATTGTGAAGCGTGAATTCACCAAGCGCTGGGATTGTTCACCCACCAATAGGGAACGTGAGCTGGGTTTAGACTGTCGGAGACAGGTTAGTTTTACCTCATTGATGATGTGTTGCCGCAATAGTAATCCTGCTCAGTAATGAGAGGAACCGCAGGTTCTGTACATTTGCGGTGTAGCGTTTGGTCGAGGAGCCAATGGTGCGGAGTTACCATCTGTGGGGATTGCGACTGAACGCCTCTAAGTCAGAATCCCGCCTAGACGTGAACGATACCATAGCGCTGCTGGATCTTCTGCCATTGGCCCCCGGATAACCGGGCCTCGGTCGGGTAGCAGAGCCGTTTTCGCGGACAGGGCTGGGGCAAGCGGTCGGAGGATGGTCGCCTTCTCCTATCTCTCGCACCGCATGTTTGTGGAGTAAGAACCTCCGCGCAATCACGGCAGACGACCTGATTCTGGGTCAGGGTTTCGTGACGTAGCAGAGCAGCGCCCTCGCCGCGATCTATTGAAAGTCAGCCCTTGATCCAAGCGGTTGTCGGGTCGTGCGCGCTGGCCCCACTGACTTTCCTCGCCTCAGAACCGCGAAGTGACTACCAGGGGCGGTGGCTGGGTCCGAGGGTGGGCCTGACCTACTGCAAAGTCCTCACAAGCTGCCGCGGGGTGAGAACATTTCCAAAGTGCCACAGTGAGGACTACCAGGGGCACAGAGCATCACTTAGACTAACAGGTGCATCAAGCATCACTTAGACCAACAGAGCAAGGAAGCATCACTTGCACTAACAGGGGCACGAAGCATCACTTGTACCAACAGTGGCACGAAGCATCACTTGCACTACCAGGGGCACGGAGCATCACTTTAGACCAACAGGTGCACGAAGCGATCACTTGGACTACCACAAGTAATGGAGCATCACTTTAGACTAACAGGTGCACGAAGCATCACTTGGACCACCAAGGCATGGAGCATCACTTAGACTAACAGGTGCACTAAGCATCACTTGCACTACTAGGGTACAGAGCATCACTTAGACCAACAGGTGCACTCAAGCATCACTTACACTACCAGGGGCACAGAGCTGCAGCCTGGGCGGTGGTGGGTCTATAACCACGGGTAGGGTGCTTAAGTGTGGTGGCCAAAGGACCGACTGCAAGCAAAGAGGCTTCCTGGAGGGTCCCTCCAGGGGCCGAGAGTTATGGATTAGACACCCAGACAGAGATGCGGTGATAGAGGCCCAGGTTTGGGCTTAGGGTCAGGGGCTCATGGAGATGGGGGGGAGTAGAGAGGCAGGGGGTTGGCCTAGGGCTGTGGAGATGAGGGAAACAGAGACACTTGGCCTGGAGGCACAGGGATTCGGGTTAGGGTCGCGCAGGGGGCCTCCAGGCCCTTGGGAGACTGTTGGGGCCGAAGGCCAGGGATAGCTGGGCCAGGGGATAGTCGGGTGGCGGTGCCTGCCTGGGGGCTCTCTATGCCCGGCAGAACAGGCCAGGGAGTCACCCGCTGGGGCCTCTGAGGCTCCTGGGAGGCAGTGGGGACTGCGGAGATTGGTGCTAGGGTCCGGGTCTAAAAAGACCCGGACCAGGGATAGTCGGTGGCGGTGCTCGCCTGGGTGCCCGCCATGCGGGGGCCTCTCCAGGCCCTGGGGAGGCAGTGGGGACTGTGGGAGACTGCTGGGGCCGCGGTCAGGGGATAGTCGGGCCAGGGGACAGTCGGTGGCGTGCCTCGGCCAGGGGGCTCCCCATGCCCGGGCAGAACAGGCCAGGGCCCCGGGCCTCCCAGGCCCTTGGGAGGCAGTGGGGACTGTGGATTGCTGCAGTCCGCCTCGGCAAGACCCGGACCAGGGATAGTCGGTGGCGGTGCCTCGCCTGGGTGCCCGCCATGCGGGGGCCTCCAGGCCCTGGGGAGGCAGTGGGGACTCGTGGGAGACTGTTGGGGCCGCTGGGCCAGGGATAGTCGGGCCAGGGACAGCCTGAGGCGGTGCCCGCCTGGGGGCCTCATGTTCGGGCAGATCAGGCCAGGGAATGCCCCGCTGGGCCTCCAGGCCCTTGGGAGGCAGTGGGGGACTGTGGGAGATTGCTGGGTCCGGCTAAAAGACCCGACCAGGGATAGTCGGGCGATGTGCCCGCCTACGCGGGGCTCCAGGCCCTGGGGAGGCAGTGGGGACTGTGGGAGACTGCCGGGGCTGCGGGCCAGGGATAGTCGGGCCAGGGACAGTCGGTCCAGGGATAGTCAGGCGGTGCCTGCCTGGGGGCTCCTCATGCCTGGGCAGAACAGGTCACACCTCAAGGCCCCAGGCCTTGGGAGTGCAGTGGGGACTCAGGGAGATCTGCTGGGTCCGGGTCGAAGACACCCGGACCAGGGATAGCCAGATGTGCCCACCCTGCGGGTCCCCAGGCCCCATGGGAGGCCTCCGGGCCTCGTGGAGACTGCTGGGGCCTGCGGCCAGGGATAGCTGGGGTCCGGTCGAAAGTCCCGGACCAGGGAGCTAGTCGGGTATGCGCCCGCCTGGGGGCCCCATGCCTGGGCAGAACAGGCCAGGCCCCCCTGCGGGCCTCCAGGCCCTTGGGAGGCAGTGGGGACTGTGGAGACCGTTAGCCGGGCCAGGGATAGGTCCGGGCTCAGGGACAAGACCCTGGTCCAGGGATAGCCGGTGGCGGTGCCTGCCTGGGGGCTCCTATGCCCGTGCAGATCAGGCCGGGCCTCGGGGCCTAGGCCCTTGGGAGGCAGTGGGGGAATTGTGGGAGATCACAGGGTCCGGTCTAAAGACCCGACCAGGATAGCCTGTGGCGGTGCTCAGCTGGGTGCCCGCCCATGCGGGGGGGCCTCCGGGCCTCGGAGGCAGTGGGGACCGTGGGAGACTACAGGGGTCCGGGGTCGAAAGACCCTGACCAGGATAGCCAGGCGGTGCTCTGCCTGGGGCCTCATGTTCGGCAGAACAGGCCAGGGCCCTCCGGGGGCCCAGGCCCTGGGAGGCAGTGGGGGACCGTGGAGACTGCAGCCGCGGCCAGGTCATAAGTCGCGCTTGTGGCAATGGTCCAGGGATAGTCGGTGCATGTGCCTGCCTGGGGCCTCATGCCCGCAGGCAGATCAGGGCCTGGCCCGCTGGGGCCTCCAGGCCCTTGGGAGGCAGCGGGGACTGTGGACTGTTAGGTCCGGGCCGAAAAGACCCGGACCAAGGAGAAGGCCTGGTGGCGGTGCCCGGCCTGGGGGCTCACATGCCTGCGCAGATCAGGCCGCCTCGGCCTCTGTGCCCTGGGAGGCAGTGTGGGGACTGTGGGAGATTACTGGGTCCGGCCTAAAAGACCTGACCAGCGATAGTCGGTGGCGCGGTGCTCGGCCAGCTCTCATGCTCAGGCAGACAGGCCGGGCCTCACAAATTTCCAGGCAGTGGAGGTGTGACTCGTAGATTAGCACAGTCCGGGTTCTAAAAGACCCGGACCAGGGATAGCCGGTG
This sequence comes from Synanceia verrucosa, assembly GCA_029721515.1. Lineage (NCBI taxonomy): Eukaryota > Metazoa > Chordata > Actinopteri > Perciformes > Synanceiidae > Synanceia > Synanceia verrucosa. The sequence continues at coordinate 1,652 of JAQQSB010000900.1, read as the reverse complement.
GCGGTGCTCGGCAAAGCCCGCCCATGCCGGGGCCTCAGGCCCTTGGGAGGCAGTGGGGGACTGTGGGAGACAGTTGTAGTCCGGGTCGAAAAGACCCGGACCAGGAGCGTCGGTGGCGGCACGCTGGGGGCTCCCCATGCCCGGCAGCAAGGTAACAGGCCAGGCTCACAGGCGCTTCCAGGCCCTTGGGAGGTGTAGATCAGGGAGACTGTTGGTCCGGCTCGAAGATCTGGACCGACGAGCAAGTCGGGTGGCGGTGATCACGCTTGGGGGCCTCATGCCCGGCAGAGGCGGCAAATATTTCAAAGTCCCATCGCTTTTACATCACTAGGGGCAACATAGTGGGCGAATGTGGGGCGTTGGGCAGAAACTCCTTTACCCTTCAATAAAAATATGCCCACAGGCCAAGAGACCTCCAGTCCAAGCTGTTGAGAGAGTGCTGCTTTTAGAACGTATTCCTCCAGAGAGAGCCATGGAGGGAAGGAGCTTAGGCCTTGTCCCACCCAGGGTAGGGTCTCGGCGCATAACTCGAGCACCCTGAATCTGGGTTCCTCCGCTGCTGGAGTCACCCAGGCCCGGTCCGGGTGTTCGCGGTGAGGGCAGCCTGCCTGGGGCCCTCATGCCCGGGCAGAGTGCGAAAATATTTCAAAGTCCCACGCTTTTACATCACCAGGCCAGCAAAGTGGGCGAATGGGGGCGCTGGCAGAAACCTCCTTTTACCCTTCGCCAAAACATGCCCCACTGCCAAGAGGCATCGCAGCCCGCTGTTGAGAGAGTGCTTTTTTGTGAACGCATTCCTCCAGAGAGAGTCAAGGAGGGAAGGGATGAAGCCTTTTGTCCCACTCCAGGGTAGGGTCCGGGCGCACACCCCGAAAGCACACTGAGTCTTGGTTCTCCGTTGCTGGAGCTCCAGGCCCGGGACCGGGTGTTCGAGGTGAGGGTGCCCGCCTGGTGCTCCTATGCCCGGGCAGAGTGCGAAACATTTCAAAGTCCATTGCTTTACACTACTTGTGGGGCAACAAAGTGGGCAAATGGGGCGTTGGCAGTGAAACCCTTTACCCTTCTTCGCTAAAACATGCCCAGATCACAAGAGACTTCCAGTCTGCTGCTGTTGAGGAGTGCTTTTTTAGAACGCACCCTCCAGAGAGAGTCAAGGAGGGAAGGAGCGAGCTCTTGTCCCACTCCAGGGTCGAGTCCGGGGCGCACACCTCGAAAGCACCCTGAGTCTCCGTTCACTGCTGGAGCTCCAGGTCTGGGACCGGGTGTTCGCGGTGAGGGTGCCCCGTCCGAGATCGCCTCTTCTTGCCACGCTCAACGGGAAGCGCCCCGGGTCCGCCTGGAGGTCCAAAATTCTAAAAATTCCTCCGCAATTGTGGACGTGGTGAGAGGCAGCTCTGGGCGCCACCAGGAGCACAACAGGAGAGGGTGAGCAAAATTTTTCCAAGTCCCACACTTTGGACTACCGGGGCACCAAGGAGGCTGACCAGGGAGCGCGTGGGCAGAGGCTTTTTCAACCCGCGCTCCCGGGAGCGGCCCTCTTTTAACCAAGGCATTGCCAAGAGACTCCAAACCCTTTTTCAGGGGAGAGCGTTTCCGAGAACGCAGTGCCTCCAAAGAGAGAGTCAAGGAGCTAACCTGCACTGTTTGTCCAA